>CATIWR010145843.1:0-25467 GCA_949677035.1 Omphalea diandra
TTTAGAGCCCTACGCATTACATTAGCAAATAGTATACAATGATCTTTCACCAAAAAGATTGTTTTATATTTGCTTCTATTTTTAAGGCATATATGGTTAATTCACTTTAATTATGCAAATGTACTTCCATATGATATTATGATTAACAGAAATGATTTACAATTTTCACATTACACATTAATTAAGTCCAAAATTTTTGCTTTTAATGTTGGCACATTAGATCATCCAATTGTCTTACTCAGTGCCTCTATATTGCTAATCATTTGCTCATTCATCTTTGTCTTATCCATTATTGCATAACTATCCTATCTCTCTTGACTTTTTCTTACATTTACTATTCATTTTTATGCTCTAACTTTTGTTTAAGTCTCCCTTTTGGATTTTTTACTTAGTAAGCATTTCTTCCTTTTTTTTTCTTTTCTTTTTCTTTTTCCTCTTTATTATTTCTTTATGCCCTAATTTCTATCGACATCGCCCTCTCAAATTTTCAACTTAGCAAGCTATTTTGCTTTTCTCACACCTCACATGAAATGCTTCTTCAACTAGTCTAAATTCACTGGCTCGGTGTATTCATTCTTATCCATATCTATTAATTTCATTGTACCACCTAAATATGTCTATTTAACCATATGGGGATCTTTCCAGTTTGGCTTGAACTTTCCTCAATGATATTGAGTTTATGGTTGGACTGCCTTTAGCACTAGAACACTAACCTTTACCGTGTTTATTTTGACTTTCTTGTTGAACACATATGCCATCCTAGCCTAATGTGGTATAAGGCCATCAATCCTGTCTCATCTAACAAAGCTAGTTATTCAAGTCTACTCCTCGTCCATTGGTACTCAGGAATGCCAGACTTGACAAATACATGTAAGGACTTTACTTCCATCTCAATTGATAGCATTGCCTCCATCCCATATAACAAGGAGCATGGTGTCATCCCACTAGATGTCCTTATCATAGTTTGATAACCCACAAGTCAAATGGCAACTTCAGTCTTTATAAGTTTCAATAATCTTAGCAAGGATTTTTTTAACATGTTTATTTGCCACTTTCACTGCTCCATTAGCTTGTGCCCTATAAGGTAATGACTTATGATAGGTTGTGCTGTATTTTCAAAACATGACCTTAACCTCTTCTTAGAAATGGACACCATTATCTATATCCTAACATAATACAATTGGATGTGGTACAGGGCCTTCAACCTTTTCTCATCCAAGAAAACCAATTGTTCAAGTATACTCTACATCCATTAGTACTCAGGAATGCCAAAGTCAATGAATACTCATAAAGACTTGACTTGTAACTCAATTGGTAGCAATGCCTCCATCTCATATATCAAGGAGTATGGTGTCATCCTAGTTAATGTCTTTGTCGTAGTTTGATAACCCCACAAGGCAAATGGTAACTTATCAGACTAGTCCGTATAAGTTTCAATCATCTTTACAAGGATATTTTTAATATTCTTATTTGTTGCTTTCATTACTCTATTGGCCTATATGCCCTATATGCTGATGATTTATTATGAGTCATGCTATATTTTCAAAACATGACCTCGATCTCTGCTTGGATGAATGATCATTAATATATGTGAATTTGATAAGCATGACGTTGACACTTGCACTATTGCATATAAGGCCCTTAAACATATATGTGATGTTTGCATAGTTGTATGACAAATTAACATATATTGTGTACATGTTATAGTATCATAAATAAAGGTATTTTGTAGCTTATTTGAAAGTATAAGGAACATATGGGGATTAATAAATGGATAGAGGTGATGAAGGAGTGAGAAGAAGGACTGAAAGATGAATAATGAACTTCCAACCAATGGTAGTAACCACCGTGATTTTATTGTTGTAGAGTAGTTTACAAATTGAATTTCTCTTCTTTTAGGAGTATATTTAAGAGGAAAAAAATGTGAGGAGCAACAATAGAAAGAGGAAGCTAAGGAAGAAAGAATGGAAGAAGAAGAAGAAGAAAGAAAACATAAACTACCTATGAAGGAACCCTAAGCTTTTCTAGCTTTGGCAAAAGGGTTAAGTGATTTTATCTTCTTTCCACATGAAAGTCCTCCCTTATGACATGTTAAACATGCATAATTAGTAAGAATTATAGAGCAATTTGAGGTAGAGCTCATGTATGGAAGTTGAAGCTCAAGAAATAAAAGCTAATTGTTTTGGTGTTATTATTGGCACATATTTTTGCATCTATGATTTCATAACTCTATAAGAGAAATTAGGGAAAGTGTAAATGCTTGAAAGTTGTAGCTTTATGCCCTATCTAAATTCGTCTGAAAAATTTTTGCTTAATATGGTGTGTGTGAAGAATTATGGCTCTTTCATTGGGACTAGTTCATAACCTACCAAAATCTCCTTATTCTGGTTATTTTCATATATTCATAAGATCTTATGTGTTGATTAGAAAAATTGCAAAATATGAAATTTGTAGGCCTATATCCCCTTTAAATTCTTATAAAATAGTTTTGTTTAATTTGTTTTGTGGAAAGAGATATTCCATTTTTATTGGGACGAACCCTGAACTTGATGAAACCTATTTAGTCTCTTAATTTTGTTTTCCAACAATTTGATGGCAATAGAATTGGAATTTAGTGATGTGGGAAGCTTGGAAGTTATAGAGTTAAGTCTCATATACATACCTGTAAAACAATTTTGCTGGATATATTGTGGGTGAGGAGATATTGATCCTTAATTATAACCGATTCTCAATATGTTGAAACCTACTCACCTTGAGATTGACCATTTATTTTTTTGACTTTATAGACTGAATTAGACAATGTATTAAACATGAGAAATATTATTTTATGTGTTATTCATCTTTTGGTAAATCATTTTTGCAATTATATTTGTACAATTTGAGATATGGCTAAGAATGTAAGACCTTATTAGATTATGATCACATTGAAACTTAAAAGAATTTCAAAATTTATCATATTTTCTATGTCTTATGTTGACCTATATTTTGACTTTGTTGTCTCATTATATGTCTAGTTTATGTAGAAAAAAGAATTAACTTATTTGGATATATATTTTTTGAGTTATTGCGATGAGAGTATTGCAAGGTCAGGATGACATACAAGAATAACAAACCTGAATACTAGGTCAACTTGCATGAAACATGACTATAGTTGCATACCATGCATGCAAACTCATTTTGAAATTTTATAATGATATATGTATCAAATGTTAGGATCTCAACACATTGAGGACGCCCAAAAGTGAGGTCTAAACCTACTATAAAAGTTAGTTGCATCAAAGGTGAGTAAAAGCCATAATTGGATTCTTATGTGTATGTGTGATGATTTTATGATATGGTTATGTTCTATTACATGTATATGTGATTAAATTATGATATTTTACATTTGAATACAAGTCAAGTGATAATTATATGATCTTAATAATTACTTAGTATACTATTATGAGTCAACACTTGCATATGAAACTAAAAGCATGTTGTGACCGGCTTGTCAAACACGTGCAAATAACATAGAGAAGGGACCAATATGTACTATTATGGCACATGTTATTCATCATGTTATATGTTAGCCAGCAAAATCAAATGTCACTTGAATTATATGAATTTCTGGGAGCACTATTTGCCTTGTAATGTCATGACAAAATCAATCTATTGCATTTGCACTTGCATAGTCAATTCTTATACTTGTAATATATCCTAATGATATTTGATTATTGGTTATGCTATAAAATTTTCTTTTTTTTTTTGTTCATTGATTTGTGACTCATTAAATCACAATTATCTTCTTTCAAATAGTGAAACATAAGGTTTGGGTACTTTGGAGCATAAAGTTTTGCATATAGGCATAAGGAGCACAGGTCATTGGCTGAATTCCAATTGCCATTTTTTGAAGAGTGTAGCACCACTAAAATTGTTGCAAAAATCTTACAAAGTGGGTTATATTAGCCAACAATGTTTGAGAATATATAAAAATTTGTGCATTCATGTGATCGTTGACAAAAGATAGGAAACATATCTTGATGATATGAAAAGCCATTGTATAACATTATTGAGGTAAAATTATTTAATCTATGGGGCATTGACTTCATGGACCCTTTTCCTTCATCTTATGGGCAACACTGCATCTTGATTATTATTGATTAGTTATTTAAATGAGTTGAGGCAATGGCTTTTCCAAACCAGTGAAGCTAAGATAGTAACTTGGTTTATAAAAAGATTCATCTTCTTAAGGTTTGGAGTGCTTAAAGCTATTATAAGTGATGGAGGGGCACATTTCTAGTATAGGCAATTCAAAACTTTGCTTAAAAAATATAAAGTTACTCATAAGGGTGCTACCCCATACCATCCATAAATAAGTGGGCAAGTGGAAATATTCACTAGAGAGTTGAAGTATATTTTAGAGAAGATGATTTCCAATTCGAAAAAGAACTAGTCACTTAAATTATAAGATGCATTGTGGGCATATAGAATAACAATCAAAATGCCCCTTGGCATGTCTCTTTATTGTTTAATTTTTGGGAAAGTTTACCATCTTTCTGTAGTGTTGGAGCACAAGACATATTAGGTCATTAAATTCCTGAAGTTTGATCGTAAGACAATTAGAGTGTTGGGTTTCATAGAACATGCATAGTGAAGAAATAAAAATTTTCTACATAGAAATGAAAAAATAAAGATTTTCTACATAAAAATCCACTAAGGATCCATGTAATTCGATTCAACCAAAATGAAAGGATTCGAAGCTTACCAATTCATGTGAAAGATGTCAAATCTGTTAGAAGGCCAAGAGGTAGTTTACACCAGTAACAACCTACCTTAAGATTGAAGTTAGATCAAGGCGTCACCAAAGGATGATCGCTCTGTGCGGATATCCACGTAAATAGGCTCTTTCCAAAATGGGTTATGTGCTCACACTAAGGTTTTCTCTCTTAAAAAAATTTTCTAAAAATATGTATACATTGTATGTTTTAGAAAATCCCTAAAATGTGCATATATATCTTAACCGTTAAGATATTTATGTCAATTCTATATCTTAAAAATACAAATAAAATATCTTATTTCGTTTTAGACCTTTTAAAATGAGATAGATATCCAAAACAATCTAGATAATATATTTAATTATCTTAATTATAAATATAGAGAGAAGTAAAACCCAATTTTGTTTTGGGCCTATTATATGTATGTGACCCTATAGGTTCACATAATGTTGTTAATGGCCTAAAAACCTATTTTGGCTCACAAGTCATAAGTGGCGTCTAACAAGATATTATGACTACCTAAATTATGTAAAGGTCAATGATCCAACCTAACCTATTTTACAAATAGTATTATAAAACCTAACCTATTTTACAAATAGTATTATAATCCTTTTGTCACATTATATCTCAATTGAACATAAGCCATGGATCATGTCATCCTTAAATAGTTCAATTCTTTCCCGATCTATAACTAGACTGATGTAAAATGACATTGATAACCTTTATCAAACCACATGGCCATGCAATCTCTTTAGTCTAACTTATCGAGGGGCCTACAGATATATTTCTCGTAAATATATGAGAGACAAATTCCTTCTCAATCACTTATATTCCTTTATATGATTTACTCCATGTCCAATATTAGTTTTGTGTGATCATCTTTTTAAAAATAATGTTAGAATCTATAGTGATTTTCAGGTCAGAGGATTAAGTTAATACTATTAAATGAGAATCACTTATCACTGCTAATCCATGTGTTCTAACAGCGGGTCGGTCCAATACAATATTTTTTAAAAATATATCTATATGTTTAACTTAATATCACATATTCATGATTAGTAAAACATAGTGATCAATCAAAACACATACTAGTGTTCATTCATTATTATCCCAATAATAATGAACGACTAAGGGCAATTTAGAATAAAATTATTTACACTTAAAGATTTTACTATCAAGTCACATACTTGATGACATTAGATAGAATTAACTATTTATGGAATTTATCATTTAGCTATAAAATAAAATTACAACCCTGACATTATTAAGAATATATTTATTGCAAGCATAAGGCACATAACTAACATAGAGAAATGACTATTTCAATTGAATGAATTGGACGAAATTTGAATGAATGCCTATAAGAGTGCCAAAATTTATGATGAAAATTGAGCTTTGGCATGACAAGCATATTCATAAACACTCCTTTAAAGTGGAATAATAGGTGTTATTATTCAAATCTTTACTTGGACTCTTACTAGGGAAACTAAAATCTTGTTGGTTCAAATTGTTTAAAGTGGTGTAAGTTTTTCCTCAAGAAGTTATAGAGTTGCAAGGAGAAGAAGCAACATGTTCAAAGTGAATGGATAATGCTTAAACCCTTATTTCTAATGGAGATGCATTACAAACTAGAAAAGTTCTTCTCCTAAATGACTTGTCCTATGAACTGAGATCATAGAGAAATCGAGATAATGACTATAAACAAGTGTTTGTTGGCAGGCAACCCAATAATTTCAATCAATGTACTTTATCAGTTTTAATTTTGTATAATTTTTATGTTCAGATTTTAGTTAGATTAGTGTTCAAATTTTAGAATTTAGTAATTTTATGAAGTTTAATTTGAATTAGAATGTTGTTTTCATATTTAATTTGTGGTAGTGTTTGTTAATTTTGGTTCAATTTTGTTAATTGCATGTTAAAAGGGAAGAACTAAAAAAAATTACAATCAGATGTGCATACATACAATGGGTCATGCAAAAGCTTAAGGATGAGATATGTGTAAAGAAGCTTAGGGTCAACACTTCATGCAATAAATCTCAAGTTCATGGAATGGGCGACCAACTATGTTGGGATAGTTACAAAGTCATGGAAGTTGGGCTATTAGTTCATGGGCCAGTAGTTTGGGGAACTCAATTTTTGAATATTCACCTTTTCTCTTTCATCCTAAGTGAGAAATCCATCTCCATCTCCTAAACCCATTCAAAACACTAAATCATTCCAATCCTATCCCCTACTCCCCATGTTGTTACTTCCTATGACCCTCTCCCCATTACCAAATGGTCACTTCCAAAACTGTTCCTTCCCTAGCCCTTTTTCTTTCAAGCTGAACTTTCTCCCCTCTCACGAAATTCCTCCCTTCTCTCTCCTCAAACCACTTTCTTATCATTTTGCTCCCAAACATCACCCAACAACCATGCCATTCAAGCGAGTAGCAAAGAAAATGACATTTGCACCCTCAGCCAGTTCTCTTTCCTCAACCCAAAAACCCTACTCCTCTTCCTCTTCAAACTTTGATATTCCTCTACCACCACCACCATCGCCACTAACACCATTCATACTAAACTTAGAGTTTAAATATGAAGACCAAAATACCTGATACCATAACCTAAAAAAAGAAAAGGTTTAAAGCCAATAAGTTTTATTGTGAAAAGAAATTGAAAACCCTCAAACTTGATGGTCACATTAGGTGGTTCCTAAAGGAGTTGGGTTGCTGAAATTTACCTAAATGAGAAACATATGAAAGCATAAACTTAAGGTTTCTTACAACACTACTTACACTCCGGGTTGAGGAATCTAATAAACAAAAATATTTTGAAGGTTAATTATTTGGTACCAACTAAAAGGTGTTGTTAGACATGGTTAATTTGATTTTTCATTCTCCATAAGAGGGACACATAATGATTCCTCTTTCATACAAATAACATAAATTTTAAGAGCAAATTAAGGAGGGCAAAACCATATTTACAGTAGGATGCTCAAAATCACATAAAATCAAAAAGTTAGAGCTCTACTACATGCATAGATTACTCACCTATACCCTTTTTCCAGAGGAGAAAACATAGGTTTGCTCACTAAACATGTTCTTTTTTTCTTATGGTGTATGAAGAAGCAACATAAGCCAAATTGTGGACTTTGGCTTTTGTAGTAGCATCAAATAGTAGCCAAGGCCACAACTGGGACAATTATGGTTGGTTTTATGGCTACTATCATTCCAATGTCTTTTGCAAGATTCTAGTATGGTACATATATCCATGAGCCTGCAATAGTGATTTAGTATCTAGATTGTGCATACTTGGCATAAATTAAATTATGCAAAAGCACTAGAGGAAACTATATGCTTATGGAACCAGCACCATAAGAGGAAGAAGATGAGGGTCAACCATATGGTGTAACTAATTCTTAAATCATTGTGTAGTTAGATGATGTGGATAACAGAATGAGAATCATGCAGGACAAATGAATGTATTTTTCACACACATAGGTTTTAAGCCTCCTCTACCAGTACAATGAATGGCAATTTCAATTATAGTTTTAATTTAGTTTGTTTTAAATTTTTGTATGGTTTGAATTATGTTATTTTATGGATATTTTGTTTATTCTCAATTATAGGTTATGTTTGTTATTTTGGTTATTTTACATTTTGGGAATATTATGTGTTGAAATTGTAAAGGGATTGCATAGGTATTTTGATGTTGTTACTACTATTCTTATGTTTTAAGTAATAGGTTATTGCTCATGTTTAGATAATAAGTGGAAAATATGAATTAAGTTGGAGAGGAGGGGTGATATGATTTGCAGGTGTTTTGTAGAGCTGAATGATTAGTTATTGATGAATTACATAATTGAAATTGCTTCATAGGAATGTTGTGTTGGTGATAATTTTGTTATGGGATTATTATTTGGAATTATGTTGTTTAATTAGTTAAGTAGCAAGTAAAAGTAATGAGATAAACTTATGCACATTTAGTGCTCTATTATAATGTTTAAAAATTGTGCTTATGCTTGTGAACAATTGGGAAAATGAAAGTGTCTGCAAGTGAAGAATGAGACTTTGTTAAATTCTAAACTATGCATGTGCAAACTTAGGAAACCATGGCTACATTTGCAAGTGAAAGACAATGCAAAAATTAGTACATGTGCTAACTTATGATATTTCCCAAAGCTTGAAATTGTTTTGCATAGTGAGGTGGCAACACATATTTGCTTGGCAAGTTTTAATAGCAAGTTATGTCATTAGTTGTGTATCTAAATAAATGGCAATATTTGATAGGGAAATTTAGACTAATGTGCAAATTTGAGAATTATGGAAAAGGAATTATATTTTTGAAAATTGGTAGAAGTTTGTTGAAACTATTGCAAAATTATGAATTGAATTTCATTTGTAGATGTTGGAAAAATTTTAGGATTGATTATATACAACAGGCATGCTACTGGATTAATTTCCAGATGCATGGGTTATTTCATGGCCAATGTTATGGTCCCTACATAATTGTTTAATTTTATTCACATAAAATTGTAATTATTTTTGTCTTTCTTTTGTCAACCCCATACCATTCCAATTAATCATGGTTAATTGATGAAGAACATACTCAAGTGCAACAATTGAATTCGTGGATTGGATCAAGTATGGCATTTTTACACCAATCATTTCTCAAGTATTATATTAAAATAAAGGAGTAAATTTCTATGTCTTAGATTTTTTCTTTTCTTTCTAAATATTAAGGACAATGTTTCATTTAAGTTTGGCGGAGTTATAAGGGCTTTGAATAAATTCTTTCAATTTTTAGTATTCTTTTGTGAACAAAATATTTGATTCATTCTTTTGTTCTTTTGAATTGAATTCTTTTAGGGTAATGGCTTATTTAAATACTAAAGAAGAATTAATTTGAGTGTTGACCAAGTCATACCTTATGAAATTTTAGGTCTTTGGTTACCAATAATGAACTATGCATGATTATCTTATTTGAAACTTTAGGCATTTAAAGAAGCTTGATAAAAGATGCAAGCAATTTCCTTATTTAAATTAATTTAAGAAACTTGCTTGAACCATTGTATCTAGAAGTGATTGCTTATTTAAATTCAAGCATATGAATGTGAGATTGCTAAAACTTTTCCACTAATACTAGAATATGGCATACAATCTTTTAAGAAAAATATTAATTTGCACTTGATTAAAGAAATGATTTAGATATTTTTTGTGCTAGCCCATTTACCCCTTCTATACCTTGTCTTTTTTTTTTTTTTTTAATCTTTTGCACACTTTTTGAGTCTTCAAATACACTCTAAGAGTGCATATAAATCTTTTATTGGTACCTTTAACCTTATCACCATATAACCCATCACTATGGCTCACCCTTCAAGAAAATTTTAGGATTAAAATTATTAAGTGACATTAGAACTTTCAGTATGTGTAATGAGAAAGTTGGAGATTCATTCTTCTGTGTATATTTAAGTGAACTTGTAAGTGTTAATATGCTTTAAAAAGTAAAAATAAAAATAAAAAAAAGATTTGAAAATTGTGAAGTTCTATTGAGCTCTAGTGCTTCAATTGTTTATAGTTTCATTTTCATGTAAGGAGCATTATGTTGACAATTTGCTCTTGAGGTTGACAAGTTGGAGAAATTTTGAGAACATAGGGAAATTTTTAGTGTCAATTATTTTCATTCCTAGAATTCTCTTGCTTTTACCTTTTTATCCTTTTTTTTTTTGGCAAGCCATTTGTACAAGCGAATAAAGACCCTTTGATCCTTGATGAGGTGTGTAATTACATTAGTTGAGATTGATTGTGCGTGATTGCCTGTGGCATTATATAAAACTTTATTTAGGAAAAGTTTTGACAATGCTTGCATATGTTATGTTTGCTTTTAAATTGTATCAAAAGAACAAAAAGGGTGTATTGATTTTTGCATATTTTTTTATGATTTATACTTGGAATCACTTGCAAAATTTTAAAAGTGAATTTGAATACCCTAAATTTTCTTATGAGCTTTGTTATCCCTTGTTGCCTTAGAAGGGGGGTTGAATACAACAATGGTAAGTAATACAAATTAAAACTAATTACAAAAAATAGATGAAGAATCAAGACACAAGATTTATAGAGGTTCAACACAACTATCCTATGTCCTATCCTCTAGTATTTCCACTAAAGCCTTTACAATCTTTGATAGCTTAAGGTGCTATCAATGACCTTTACAGAGTTAAGTTTTCAAGCACTACCAAGCCTTTACAAGTGATAGATTCTCAGGCTCTATTAAACTCATACATGTAGTTCACAAATACTACTTAACCTTAACCCAAAGTAGTTCCTAGGTACTAACCTTTCACAAGATCTAGTTTTTAAGGTTTCCCAACCTAACGTTTCCTCAAACAAAATGCAACAATCTAGAAAGGAGGAAAAACTTTTTCACTCAAGCAATAAAGACACTAAAAGTACTTCTCATAATGTATGCTTTTATGAGGTTGACAATGTGAAGAGAATTTTTGAAAAGCTTATTCTTCAAACTCTATTTTGAAGATAACTCTTACATGCTTTGAATAATGAATTTCTCTTAATTGCTAGATCACTCTTTGTTCATTTTTTTTTATTGAGAATAGCTTTCACAATAGAATACTCACTTAACAGAATAGTTCTTTATGTATTTTTGTTGAGAGTGGGTTCTTTTATACCATAAACAAAGAACTAATCATTAGAGAAATAAATGTCACTTCACATTAAATTATAGACTATCAATTCCTGTTGAGTAATCTCCACACCCATTGCTAAGGCATCAACCATCATTGATTTCATGCAAATAAGTGTTTGCCAAACAAAATACACCTTTAACAATAGTTGGCTCACTCAAAACACCCTTCAGGACTAGCTGTTAGAGAGAAGTTGACTCATGGCTCAACACTCGTTTTAAGTTATAAGGAGTTTCACTCAATCTAAGGCACTTTGTGCAACACATGTCGCAAAAGTGCAATGTCTATTATAAGGGCAAGATCAATGCCCATTGTGAAAACACAACACCCATTGTAAGGTTCAATTTGTATAGCTATGTCTGAATAGTTATCCAATGCCTGTTGAGAGGTCCAAAAAGTTATACTCAAGCTAGAGTGTTTCTCTAACACCTATGGTAATATCTTAATGCTCATTGCCAAGTCTACATACTTATTGGAGGTACTACACAACACCTGTTAGTTTGTTAAGCTAAGTTTGCCTTAATCTTCACTCTCTAATGCTTTGAGCTTTTAACCATAATTCCTTCTCTAATCATCGTAGTCCAAAAAGTTGATGTACTTGTAAGTTCTAACACAAAAAAAAAAAAACTTAGAAAGGTTAGCTCTTTAATATGTTTGGATACGAACATGATTAGATTAATTTCTTTACCCATATGTTTTGCATAAGTCCCAAATCTATTCAGTAATCAAGCAACAAGATTTGATCTTCAAATCCTAACTATATCCTAAAAAACCTATTTCTAGCAACCTAAATTATAAAGATTCAAAGTTTTGTTAATCACAATCCTAAATTAACTAAGTAATTTAAGACTTAGATTAAATGAGTTTGTGAAATTATTAAGCTCACTCAAAAATCTCACCAAGTCCTTTTAAGAACTCATGAAGAGAAGTCTCTTCCATAAAAGCTTATAGCCAAAAGATAATTTATTCAACTTTTTTAATCATGGTTGAATAGAGGGATATATATAGCCTTATAAAATAACCTAGCTAATATCATAAAAACCCTAAAATGTAAGTGTAAATTCGGCCATAAAGAGTTTGGCCACCTAAAAACAAGTTAAACAAAGGTTTCCTAATGAAATAACAATGAAAAGAATGCCTTGTGATTGGCTAAAGAGGTATTCTGCCTTCATAAGGTAATATCTAAAGAAAATCTCTTAAAGTTAAAGAACATAATGAAAGACTAATAAAGATAATACTAAGAAGACAAAGACTTCATATTCAGCCAATACGAAGCAATCTTGAAGAGTTCTTGCAAATCTTGAAAACTTTGAAGAATCTTGAAAATCTTGAAAAGATCTTGTAGAATCTTGAAAATCTTGAAAGATCTTGGAAGAATCCTGGAATCATGGATGCCAAATGTCAAATCTTGAAAGGTGCACAATTTGATCTTGATTTGTCTTAGGAGATAAGATCCTATATTGGTGGAACATGTGTTTGGAACATGTTTTGAAACATGTTTGTAGTTAAAAAAAAAAAAGGTAACTTTATCCAACATGTTTTGTCTCATGTCTTGTCTTGACATGAAAATTTGAACTTTTTACCAACTTCTCAGGCTTGTTAGCAGAGGCCTATAGAAAGTATCCATACTAAAATTCCATCCAAATGGCCTTTACTTTGGGCTTGACAATGATCCATTAAATCCATCTACTGAAAAGTCCAATTCTAACTTTGACTTTAACTTTGACCATACACCATCATGACTCTAATGGGCCTATTGGGCTCGTTCACATCATTTCCTCATTCTTTGGAAATATTTTTCCTGAAATCTAGACCTCTAAGAAAGCAAAAATCCAAACATAAGTCTAATACCTAACAAAAAATCCTAAGTGAAAATTACCTTGTAATGAATAAAGTCTTTCACCCGGAACAAAGACTTATCGCATAAAACCTAAAATAAGGTTAGTAAAAACCAAAGAAAAAGGAACATATTGCAAAATGAAATCAAAAGAACAAATTGAAAACCTAGTATGGATAAACACTAAAGCACTAAATTTATTTTTAACAAAATCACTAGACAAAGAAAATCTATATTTTAGAAAAGAACTAGAACTTAATAAACAAGAAAGAGAATTAGAAACATAAGAATTAAAAGAAAATTTCCTACCTAGCCAACATTTAAAGTGGAAAGAAGAATCAAACAAAATTTTAGAAATACTAAAATAAAAAAGAAATGTTTAGAAATAGAAAAGTTTGAAAAACAAGAACTAAAGTCTTTTAAAAAGAACATACTTTTAGAATGGAAAGAAGACATATAAAAATAATAATTATAAGAAGTCAAACTTCTAGAAGCAAAAGAAGATAAACTAAAATAGAATTTAAAAGGAAACCAATGTTTAAAGCAAATAGGAAAACAAGGATTTGAAAAATGTTTAAAAGAAGAATAAAAAAAAACATTTTACATAAAAAGATTTGCTAAAAATGTTAAAACAAAATCAAAAGACCTATTTATACAAAAGTCACATTGAAAACAAGAAGGAAAACATGAAAAATGATTTGATAAAGAATAAGAAGTGCAAAAGAAAGAACTAAAACAGTTTAAACAAAAACAATTGCCAAATAATGAAGTAAAGGAAGAAAACAAACTAAAAAGACAAAAATAATAATTAAAGGAAGAATAATTATGCTTAGAAGACATAAAAGAACAATAATTTTCTAAATAAAGACTAGAAAACTCCCTTTTACATAAATTTTCAACCTTACTCTTCAATTTAGCACCATTATCAAAAGTAGCACGAATTAAGTCGTCTTGCTTACCAGGCACCTCTATTGTAAACCATTCTTCATAACCTTGCAAAAGAGACATAAAAGCACTTTACAAAAAATTATGAATTTCGTTAGTAGTGTAATATATCCCTTTGAACAAAAACATGGTTGTAGGCTCTTTGGAAGAATAGTTCTCATCACTCTTTTTTCATAAAGTTTCTTTTATCTTTCTTACTCTCTCTTTTTGCATGCACTTCTCTTTTTTTATATGCATCCACTCTAATCTCTCTTTTTCCCATTCTTTACTTGCACTTTTCATGGGTTTTCTCATAGCTCTCCTTTTATCATGTAATTTTTTTTTTTTCTTTCATGTGCATGCATTCTCTCTCTCTCTTTTTATTTCTTTTTCTTTTAGTGCATCAATAAGTACATCATCATGTATGAGATTTACAATTGGAACTTCGAAACAAGCTTCTAATGGTGATGTCTTATCATTATGTAAACTAGTACTATCACCATTCTCTAAGACTATCATAGCCTCTTTATTTGAATAATCATGTTCCAAATTTTAGCTTTTAATATATATATCATGTAAAGAAAAAGTTTGAATGTCCATTGTTTCTTTAGAAGTAATAATCTCATCAATGGTAGCCTTAGAAGCTTATGTAGGCATTGTAAACAATTCTTTATAAGAATTTAGGGCATACCTTTTACGCAATCTTCTCTTTATCTCTCTCCATGTAGAGATACAATTTCATCCACAATACTCTCTAGAATATGATAATTGTTCCCACCACAACAAAGCATCATCTTCAAAGATAATAACAACAGTCATTAATTTTCCTCAGAAAAGTTGTGGTATTCAAACAAGATATCTTCTTGCTTTTCCCATGTTAGGTACTCTTTAGGACCACCTTTTCTATAGAATTTTGTCATTTTTCGCTTGTAGTTGTTATTGCAAGCTCAACTTAAGTTATGGTTCAAATTTGGAAGACTCTATCAACTGTTTCATTTGATCTAACATATCTTTCATGGAGCACTTAAATTCATCCCTTTTTACCTCTTCTAAACCTATCATTGTATAAGAAGAAGCAAGAAAACAAATAGAATCCTCACAATACTCCCTAACGTGTTTACAATAAAAAAGATAACACTTTCGTGTTTCACACAATAAGGATTTTACCCTTTTATAATCTCACACACTCTTGCCATTTACCTCTCAAGTTTCTTTTCTTTAAGTTCTTTGAGGAGTAAGGTTCAAATTAAGCTTAAACCAAACATAAACAAGTAAAAACTATTTTCTTAAAACACTTAGAAAACAAAGGAATTAAAAATAACACAATTGGTTGCAAAAATAATTTTCTAAAGACCTAATCACAAATTTGAAGGACAAAAGGATTTAGAAGTTATAAATTGGAGTTTTGTACTCTAAATGGATGGAAAATCAAGCCTATGTTGAATACAAATCAAAGAATTGTAATCAACTTTATTTTAGTGCAAAATAATTTCTTATGCAATTTATATCTTCCCTTATTTATTTCTTTTCTTTTCTTTCTTTTTTTTTCTAACTTTTTTAATCTTTTCTTTTTTTTTAATTTTTCTTTCTTTTCTTTTTTTTGACCTTGGAAGCTTAAAATATAATTAAAATTGAAAGAATTACAAAGTACAATTCAAAAAACTATGCAAAATCAAGTAGAAGATTAATGGAGTAATATTAGAGGCAAATTCATAATTTCATCTTTCCCTTGAATTTTAATGACATGGTTCAGCCATAGAAAATCAAGAAACATCAAAAAAGTGATTAGACATAAAAAGGAATGAATTGGAAAGAGAAACAATGAAGATATTGCAAGAAACAAGCTAAACATCATGTTTCCTTAATTTAAGGAAATTTTGGTAAACTTTCAAATTTCAAGGAATTTCTTAAGGGACAAGGTTTTAATCTATAATTAAACATCCAAGAAGTGTTAATTCAAAAAGAAAAATGAATTTAAATTGAAAGAAACAAAGAAATCCAACTGAAACAAGGAAACAAGTTTATTTTACACAGTTCTTTAATTTGAGAAAATTTTGCAAAAGTATGCGATATTTTTGGAATTTTTTGATGAAATTTGATATGGGATGATGAATCAAACTAATTTAATGATTAAAAGTGAAAACAAACAAATTGGAACTCAATTGAACAAGTATAACTAAATTGGCGTTATAATTACTCAAAACTATGAAAAGCAATCTATTCTAATTTGATTCTAATGATGCAAGAATATTTTTGGATGACATAACACACTAATTTAATGATGGAAATCAAAATAAAATTTAATGGAAACTCAAAGGAACACGAACAACTGAATTGAATA
Organism: Omphalea diandra; assembly: GCA_949677035.1. Lineage (NCBI taxonomy): Eukaryota > Viridiplantae > Streptophyta > Magnoliopsida > Malpighiales > Euphorbiaceae > Omphalea > Omphalea diandra. Next base: position 16,538 of record CATIWR010145843.1, read on the forward strand.
ATGATATAGTGCTAATTGCAATTTAAGAGGGTTTTTTTTTTTATTTTTTTGTGATTCACTTTAGTAGAATTGAGTTCTATCACAAAAGGAAGATTAAATATGATAAGAAAAAATAAGTTGATGGAACAAATTAAAGAAAATAGAATGAAAAGAGAAGGAACAAGAATTAACTGAATTGAGTCCAATGAAAGAGATAGGACCTAAATTGATGCAAAAATACAAAGAACACTGAAAGTAATGAATTTAAAGGATAACTTAATTGATTTTGAAGCCTTGGCTCTGACACAAACTGATACAAACAAGGTTGGATTAATTTCCTTACTCTCATCCTTTGTACAAGTCCCAAATCTATTCAATAAAGAAGCAATAAGATTTTATCTTCAAATCCTAACTAGAGCCCTAGAAAACCAATTTCTAGCAACCTAAATTATAAAGATTCAAAATTTTGTTAATCTGAATCCTAAATTAACTAAGTACTTTAAGACTTACACTAAACGAGTTAGTGAAATTATTAAGCTCACTTAACAATCTTGGTAAGTCCTTTTAAGAACTCAAGATGAGAAATCTCTCTCTCAAAAGCTTATAGCCAAAAGAATAATTTATTCAACTTTTCAATCATGGCTAAATGGAGGGATATATATAACCTTACAAAATAACCTAGATAATAACACAGAAACCCTAAAATCTAAGTGTAAATTAGGCCATAAAGAGTTTGGTCGCCTATAAACATGGTAAACAAACATTTCCTAATGAAATAAGGAAGAAAAAAATGCCTTGTGATTGGCTAAAGAGGTATTCTGCCTTCATAAGGTAATATCTAAAGAAAATCTCTTAAAGTTACATAAAATAATGAAAGACTAATAAATATAATCCTAAGAAGAAAAGGACTTCACATTTAACTAATAGAAAGCAATTTTGAAGAGTTCTTCCAAATCTTGAAAACCTTGAAGAATCTTGAAAATCTTGAACTGACCTTGTAAAATCATGAAAATCTTGAAAATTCTTAGAAGAATCTTGAAAAACTTGGATGCCAAATGTCAAATCTTGATTGGTGCACAATTTGGTCTTGATTTATCTTAGGAAACAAGATCCCATATTGTTGTAACATGTTTTGAAACATGTTTATAGTTAAAACAAGACAACCTTATCCAACATATTTTGTCTCATGTAATGTCCTAACATGAAAATTTGAACTTTTTACCAATTTGTTGGGCATGTCAGTAAGAGGCCATAGAAAGTATCCATAACTAATTATATCCAAATGGGCTTTGCTTTGGGCTTGACAATGATCCACTAAATCCATCTATTGAAAAGTCCAATCTTCAACTTTGACTTTGGCTTTGACATGTGCCATCCATGAATCCAATGGGCTTATTGGGATCGTTCACATCATGTTTATAATCATCTAAACAAGACTTGAAACCTTAAGCTTCAACATTCTCCCCCTTTTTATGATGACAAACAATCTTATAAAAACAATAATAATATATATTTTAAGTGATGTGTTGAGTTATCATGTTTCCCTTTAATCTATTAAGGTTATGTGTTGAGTTATCATGTTTCCCTTTAATTTCTCTTCTAAGTGTTAGTTATTTTGTCATTCTTACATGATTCATAATCCATGATTCATCATTTTGCTCCCCCTTAAGATATGTTAAAATTATATACACCATTTTGTTTCTTATTTCTCTCTCTTTCTCATTATAAAAAAGAAGCAAATAATAAGTAAAAGATTAAGTAAAAGAGTTTAATTGCAAGGGAACATAGACAATAGTTTACTTTACATTACAAAACATATGTTGTCCAACATCAGCTATTTTTTAAAATAAAAGAAACAAATGGAAATGCAATAAAAATAATTATGTAGATGACTTATGAATAGAAGTGGTTTTGGAAGGAGAGGAATGGGTTTGATAATAAGGTTTTAAGGGTGATTTTAGCTATTTGGGTTGTTTGTAGTTCTTAGGCTCTACTGCCAGTGCAAGTTCACAGACTCTTATAGGGCATCTTGTTACTTGGAAGAAGTGTGTTTGTGCTCAAGTGGAACCATTTGCCACTCTTAATCAATTGGCCTTCCAGGTTGTAGATTCAACCCTTCCACAATCCAATCAAGTGTCTGGTTCACATCCTTTATCTCACCTTTGAGTTGGTTCACTTTTTGGTGAAGGGAAGTGGAAGAGTCCTTAACTCTCTTAACCTTAGTAATGTGTGCTTCTAGCTACCCAAGCACTCTTTGCTCAAAAGGGAGAGAAATATGGAGTAGATGTACCAGTTCTTAGTTCTTCTATTATTCCAATCCCTACCTTGCAGCTTCTTCAATATTCTCACTGTCCTTTTCTTCTTGAGGAACTTTTCCTTCCTCAACCACTTTCTTTATCAACCCTATGTCTAACCTCTACAAAGTCTTCATGCTCAGTAGCATTTTCTCTCCAACAGGCACATTATCAAGCAGCTTCTCTAGCACCATGTCATAATCCTTAAGCTCTGCCTCAATGCAGGGGATGGCCTCTGCAAACTTTGCAATCTTTGTGATGTAACGAGCCATCATAAAGGCATTGGCTTATCAATTTGCCCATCAATTCTCTATAACAACAGCCAAGGTATTTTCACCTTTTGCTTATTCTTCATGCATCAGAGGTAAAACAAGCCCATCATGGTGCAGTTGCCATTTGATTAGCCCCTTCCACTAATATTCCATGTAATAAACTTATGAGCAATCTTTAGGGCTTGGCTCTTGATCTTTGAAGCCTTATTGTTGCTGTTATTATTGTAGTTTATAGTCCCATCAGTGATTGATTTGCAAAACTAATTAACATCTACTTTAAAGATTAGAGAAGGCTCTGTCAAACATATGTTAGTAGCATTAAGACACCTAGGTAAGTCATTTGGCATAATCTTGAACTTCTTCCTAAATAACCTGAATTTGATTATGCCTACTTTAGCATAAACATCACGATCATTCCCTAAAACTTCTAAAGTAGTGACCAATTCCATAGTTAGCTCCAAATATAAGGGTTCGTTCATATGGTAAAATAATTCCCATTTTATCTCTATCATCAAATCTTCAACTTGCTCTGTCAAACTATACCTCTACAAGTTATTCCACTCTAAGAATTTTCCACCAACTAATTGTCTCTTTAGCAGTTTTTAAGTCAATTATTTTTCTTTTTTATCTTTGAGATGAAATTGTTGAGGTAGAGATCAATTATAGGCTTTGAACTTGGTTTAGAAGTATGCTCTGTTTCATTGGCATTCCCTTTGCCCTTAAATTTATAGGCTATTTTAGCCTTCTTCTTATACTGTGATTCCAAGTTTGAAGGTTTTACACTTCTCTTTTTTTTTTTATTGAGCAATCATAGAGGCAAGATTCTCTTCTATTTCAAAGCTTAAGCTGGTGTAAGAAAGTTGAGGGTTCCTAGCAGGTTGTTTATATCTTTTTATGGAGTCAGGTTTGGGTACCATGAGTGATTGATGCAAGAAAAATGCATAAAATTATAGCAAAAATTGAGAGAGAGAGAGAGAGAGAGAGAGAGATGAAGAGAAAACAAAGTGATAGCAAAAAGTGAAAAGATTTTAGGGTTTTAAGGGGGTTTAAATATAAGTTTTATAGGTCACCTTTTTTTTAGAAAAATATGATTATTGGGAATGTTCAAAAGTTGTTGTTGATTACGCAATGGCTGTTGGACATGATTGTTAGCTTGCACTTCCAAGTACTTTTCAGACAACAATGGTGGCTAGTTCGCAATGACTATAGAAGTGGTGACAATAATCATTGCGGATACACAACGATAGTAGATACCAATAGAATCAAAATGAAAAACTTACATGTGATACCATGATTGTTATGAGATATGCAACGGTTGTTGGCCATGTTACTCAAACAAAAGCTTAGTTTACAACATAATGACACAATCATTTTGAAGGCTTAGATGATGAATGTTATTAATCAAATTCAATGAAATGATCATGAATTCAACTAATATTTGGATAGTTTAATCAATAACATTTACAATTAAAATCTTTAGTTATTGAATCTAAAGACTTTGATAGTGATAAAATATCATCACATGTAATAAAGATTATAAATTAACTAAGAAGAAGAAGAACCTGCTTAAAGCTATTCCAGGGTATTTCCATCGATCATACTAAGTTCTCTTTTGATGAATTGCATACTTTCATCACAAGGAGGTTTAGTGAAAATATCTGTCAATTGATGGTTAGTATCAATAAATTCCAACACAACTTTTCCATTGTTAGCATGATCCTTAAGAAAGCGTTGTCTAATGTCTATGTGCTTGCTTCTAGATTGTTGAATGGGATTTTTAAACAAGTTGATAGCACTAGTTTTATCACGTTTAATAGTAACTTGTTTTACAACAAAGTTGTAATCAAGAAGTTGTTGTTTCATCCATAACATTTAGGCACAACATAGACCATCTATTACATATTCAACTTCAGTAGTTGATAAAGCAACTGAGTTTTACTTTTTGCTACTCCATGATACTAAGCATTGACCAAGTAATTGACATGTGCCTAAAGTGCTCTTTCTATCTAAGGTACACCTAGCAAAATAAACATTAGAAACTTCATTTAACTTAAATAAAGAACTCTTAGGATACTAGAGTCCTAAGTTAGAAGTACCAATAAGATACTTAAGAATATGTTTTACCGCATGCAAGTGAGACTCTTTAGGATTAGATTTATATCTAGTACATTAGCAAACATTGAAAATAATATCAGGTCTAAAAGTTGTAAGATAGAGTAGACTACTAATCATACCTCTATATAGCTTTGGGTCCACATTCTTACCATGTTCATCTATGCTTAACTTGATGTTAGTGCTCATAGGAGTTTTATAAGGTTTGTTGTTGTCCATGCCAAATCTTTTGATTAGTTTCTTTATATATTTAGTTTGGTTGATGAAGATTCCTTATTTTCCTTATTTGATTTATAATCTAAGGAAAATTTTGAGTTCTTCCATCATGCTCATTTCAAACTCACTTTTCATTACCTTAGAAAAATCTTCACATAAGCAAACATTAGTAGCACCAAATATGATATTATCTACATATATTTGCATTAATAATATGTCCCCATTCCTTTTTTTTTAAATAAAAGGTTGTCTACCAAACCTTTGGAGAAACCATTTTCTAAAAAAACTTGTTTAATCTCACATATTAAGCTTTTAGAGCTTGCTTCAAGCCATATAAGGCTTTGGTTAGCTAGAACACATGATTAGGAAAATAATATCTTTCAAAACTAAAAGGTGTTAAACATAAACTTTATCATCAATATACTCATTAAGAAAAAAACTTTTAACATCCATTTGATAGAACTTGAAATTTATGTTAATTGCAAATGCAAGTCAAATTCTAATAGCTTCAAGTTTGGCTACAAGTACAAAAGTCTCATCAAAATCAATCCCTTCTTCTTGGTTATAACCATTAGCTACTAATCAAGCATTGTTCCTAATAATGTCTCCATGTTCATCAAGTTTATTTGTATAGACCCATTTGAAGCGTAAGTGCAAGATGGATTTGGTCATGGCAACCATTACGTCTTCTTACTATGAAAGTTTTCTCAAAAATGGACCAACTCAAACTAGAGGAAGCAGTACATCAATAGAACTAGAGGACCACTATCAATAAGAAAGGTGGAGAAGGAGCTTTATGAATTCCACATCCACAAGTAATGATGAATTCTCCTACATCAGTAAGATAAAGAAGACGAATGCCAAAAAGAAAGCGAAAGCTAGATTTCTAATGGCCATGAAGGATGAATCGAATAGGATCTCTTCTGATGAGGCATGTGAACTTGATGATGATATCAAAAATATTCATAGCAGAAAATCTGATTGACGCCCTAAAATCAACAAATAATGACTTGGATAAATCTTTCACTAGAAATAAGATTTTGAGAAATGAAAATGAATTGTTGAAAAATAAAATTTCCTTCATTTCTAAAATTAAAGATAAGCTTCTAAATGAAGTTGATTGTTTAAGAAAAGAAAAAAAAAAAAGAAACTACTTTGAAAAGTAATTTTCTTAGACTCAAATGAAATAGAATTTTTAAAACTAAAGATTGATGCTTTGGAAAGAGAAAATGAATAGTTAAATTATGAAAATAAATTTTATGGAACTTTTTCCAAATAAAATGATTATTTAAAATGAGGTTTTGGATTTAAAAAACTCTCTTTCAAATTTTTACTAAAGGAAAATAAAAATTGGATTTACTATTGGGCTCTCAAAGAGATACTAGTGTGAAATATGACATTGGATATAATCATGCCTCTTCCTCCACTTCTAAATGTGTGTTTGTTAGAGCTTCACTTTCTAAAACACCTAGTCTCCAAAGTGTTGAATCGCAAAGCTCTTCATAAAAGGCTAATGTAAATGCAAAGCTTGAGAGTATAACACTAGCACATGCATACACCAGAAAAGCCTAAGAAAAAGGCTAAACATGCTTATATGTATGCATCTTATAAGCCAAAAAGGCAAAATATGCTACACTTTGCATCTAGAAGAAAAATTGCATATAATCACACTCATTCTAGGGTGCTATACAAAAGAATCATGTGCATAATCATAATTGCTCACATGTTGTTGGTCCTAGTGCACCAAGAATGGGGGTTGAATTGGTGGGAGATTAAAAAATTTGGAGAGTAGGTTAGGTGGTTAAAGAATTTAGAACAAGTAGAAGCACTAAAGAGAAGATATTTAGAGTGGTTCAGGTGTTAACAAAGTCTGCGTCAACTCCTCAATTCTTCATAATTGGGAATTTCACTAAACTAAAAATGGTGTTTCCAAGCTCATACTAAACTTGTATAATATGTTTCATGGCTCACACACAACCCTTATACTTTATGTTTCTAGGCTCACATAAAACCTTACTCAGGTGTTTTGGACAAGCTCACACTTCAACCTTTATAAGAGTTTTGGAAGCTAGGCTAACTCTCATTCTAATTACAAAGGGGTTTAACGCTAACACCAAACAATTAAGACTACACAATTAAGAATAAGAAGTTATGAAGCAAATTTGCAAGAGTTTGGTTACAATTAATGAAATTCTCTTTTATTTACATTTGTTTGGTGGAGTATTTATTTGCAACATCCACCAAAAAGATGTTACTTACAAACTATGCCTAAATCTTTAAGGTAAGCTAGGTAGATTTTGCATTAATGCCTGTCAAATTGAAGTCATTTTCATGACTGGCATTTCACAATCACAATTTTCCAATTTACAATGAGAAGCTCAAAATCACGGTAAAGAACCCCATTTTGTATCTAATGTATAGTCCACGTGTCGATATGCCAGTGGTGCTCTAAGAAAGATAGTTGTTGTGTTCCACTATTTAACTAAAAGTCATAGTCGCGATTGATGTCCTTCATAGGCGCAATTGAAACTGTGAATTCCTCTGTTTGGTGAGGAGAAAACACTTTCTTTAGTTGCGGTCACAACAGGTGCTTCATCCTCCTGAATTTTTATATTCCAATGGTTGTTTTGGACACTTGGCATGCTATGGTTGCAAACTTGGTTCCCTTCTTTTCAGCTATGAAATTCACCGTCATGACATAGGACTCGAACACCACTGTGAATTCCTCTGTGTGACAGTCAAGTTTCCCTTAGCTAGATTGCGGCTACAATTTCTTCTATGAATTCTTATATGCTAACTTCATCCATCTTTACTGCAGGGTCATAGTCATGAATTATGGGATCCTTACCACGAATTAGGATGTCTTACTTAAAGTTAGAGATTTAGACTTCTATCTAACTTTCAATGAGAACCTAACTTATATATTGCAACAACACCACTTAAACAAAATATTAGTGCCAACCAATCTTCATTGTCAAGATCAAAAGTGGCTTATGACTTAGGTTTCACCAACCTAGTCCAACACATACACACTCTCATAGGCCAAAGGCAAATCATGCCTTTATTTATGGAACTAGGCATGTGAAGAATGCAAGGGTTCCTTCATGTTTTAGTCATCAATCCTTAAGGAAGCCACCTCACAGTTATTCTACATAGCAACAGAAGAAAGCATTTGTTTGTCAATGCTTTTATTGTGGAAATTATGGCCACAAATTATACTTTTGCTATGCTATATTGAGAGATAAGCATGTTTATATTGCTAACCCCCTTAGACCCAAGAGAAGATGGCTACCAAAGAAAGTTTAATTTTGTAGGTTTGGAGGCTCTCACCCTTTGCTCAAAGTGGATAATCAAATGATGATTGGAGCTTTAGTATTTGAAAAAGGTTTGTATTTTTGGAAAACACAACAATTGGTATCATTAACTATAATGTATCTCTATCCCTCCTTTTTGTTTTGTTTAATATGCCTTTGCTGAGGGGGAGTTTGGTTTGTGAGCTGTTATTGGTATTAGTTTAAAGTTTTTATTTTAAGAATCTCTAGTAACTATCCTTCCTTTCTTGCTTTCCTCAATTTGAGAAGAGAACATATAACCCCAAGTTATGCCAACTGAATTTGTGTTTGAATATCTTAGGCAATTTATTAAAAGGAAGCATATAAATAAAAGGAGTTTTCATTCTCTATTTTATCAGTATTTTTGAAATCATCATATTTGTTTTGTTTTGAGGAAGTTGGTCTAGATTTTTAGGCAAAATGATTGTATGTTTGAAAGGGGAGAATTTTTATGTATTTTTATCATGATGAAAAAAAGAGGAGAAGTTTTGGATGTTATGATTTTGTTGGCCCTTGGCACCAAGAAGAGGGGTTGAATTAGTGTATAAAAATTTAAAAATAAAGAAGAGGGGAAGAATAATGAGAATAATGAACACAAGCGATTTATAGTGGTTCGGGTATTAACCAACCCTAAGTCCACTCCCCAATTCACCAATTGGGTATTTCACTCAATCACTAGTGTTTTACAAGCTCACACTCAACTTACAACAATGTGTTTTACAGGC
>CATIWR010145889.1:0-12976 GCA_949677035.1 Omphalea diandra
CTCATTTGAAGCCGTTGAGAAGTGAAACTAAAGAAGATATACAAAAGAAAGAGAAGCTTATTAGAGACATGGTAAGGAAGCTTAGTTTCAATGAAGGTGGTTCAGATAACAGCTCAGTGGCACTAGTAGATGGCAGGCAGATGATGGAAAGATTACATGAGATAGGACCAAATAACTTGGAGCTATAGGATTTAAGTCGGTGGGAGCAGAATGTTATAACGCAGATGCAAAGGGGGGAAGTGAGGGACAACATCCCTGCCATAGCTATGAATAGGGGGAGGAAATGGAAAAGGGATGCAAGGGATGTTTTGGTGGAACGGGTAGGAAGTGGGTGTATCTTTGTCAAGAATGGGAAGCGGAAGGATGAGGTATGCAATTCGTTTCCGTTTAATTGTTAGAGTTGGTATTCTAAATTTATGTACTAGATTCTGAATTAAATTATTACGTGTGGTATCAGAGCATGGTTGTGGTACATGATTTAGAACCCTAGATGTTTTGTATTGTTAACAAAAAAAAAAAATATTTTGACGATTAATGTTGTTGTGTCGCTTTGATACATATATTGAATTTGCTTCAATCGTCATGAGCTAATTGATTAGCTCAAATGATTGTTGACGTGTATTAGTCTCATCATAGGTCACGGGTTTGAACCTGCGTCTCCGTTTTTTGACATATTTTTTTTATTCCTCTCTTTCCTTCCCATTTTTTTTTCCTTTTCTTCTGTGATTCAAGGGCTACAACAACAAGAAAAGTTTTTTTTATCCCAAAACCCAGCTGCGCAAATCGGCCTTTTTCCCGTAATCGGCTTTTGTTGTCAACAGGTAAGCACCATCCTTGGCCAAACAGAAGCCTCGATTTCGTCCTCTCATTTCTATTCCGATTTCACTCCCAAGAGTCGGTGGCCATGGTTCCGATTTAGCCATTTAGTTTTTGTTTTGGATGATTTGGTTGTTGTTATGGGTTTTCCGGTCTTTGAACTACGCAAACAATTATGGATAGGCTGGAAAGCAACGATGATGAATCTGTTGTGTTTTGCTCTTGATTTGTTGTGATTGTTCATTTTGTGATATGGAAAGGATGAAGATCGGGCATTCTATGATTAGTTTGTGTTGTTTGAATAGTATGTTCTTTGGTTGTTGATTGTGTTGTTACCGCAACCAGATTGACAAAGTTGCCTCTGCCGAACATAGATCGGTGTGTCCTTGCTGATTCTGTGACTGACCAAAACAAAAAAAAAAGGGAAAGGAGACGAAAAGGGATGTGTATCGTGGGTCTTAAACCCATGACTGCGTCTCTTCAATAAACATGACTTTGGCCAACTGAGCTAAGCCAATTACTTGTCAATATTTTATCCAGACTAATATTTATATAAGCAGTCTTATATTCATGCACCTCATGATATATTTTAATTTTATTTCAATAATTGTTAATATATATATATATATATATATATATATATATATTAATATTTAGATGGTTTATATACAGTTAATTATCAGTATATTATTTAGTGATATTAATTTTGTGATAAAATTAAAATAAATAGATAATATATATTTATTTTGCACATATATGAGAAAATAATCATGTGTTAGGTATATTGTGTTTAATACCTTATATATTTTTGAAAATATATATTTGTGTTCAGTATGTATTTTAATTGGGCTATAATAAATCTCTAATTAAAAATAATTTTATGGGTTGATATATGAGTTACCGCCAAAGTGAGACATCCATTGAAATTCGTAAAATTATTTTTTAATTTTTACGAAGAGATAATTCCAAATTAATGTATCTAATAACCTGCCCAAAGAGGGTTATCAGATGCATTGATTTTGGGAGTGGTTGTTGGAATGAAAAGAAAATTCCAAATTAATGTATATAATAACCTGCCCAAAGGGGGTTGTTAGATGCATTGATTTTGGGAGAGCTTGTTGAGATGAAGCTATTTGTGCTTAGAGGTGCATTAGTCTAGAGAGTCTATCTGCCCAAAGGGGATAGATTTCTCGAAACTATTGTGATTTCAATTGTGTACTTCATAACTAGAAATTCTATTGCATGTGCATGTTCTGCCCAAAGGAGAATATGTAGTGATGCCAGAATTTTCTAGATTGTGTAAATCATAAATTTGATTTTTTGTACATAGCCCAATTCTAATACACTTATTTGTTTTGTCACAAACAGTCTCCTTTAGTCTCAACAACAATACTGCGACTGTAGAACTCCTGACTAGCACCAACTTTAAGAGGTGGAAAGATGACATTTTATTTGTCCTGGGAATGGGTGAGATTGATTATGCCTTTTTATGGAGATGAGACTGCTAAACCCACCCGTGAGAGTAATGTTGATGAAAAAGAACTACATGCTAAATGGGAGATATCAAATCGTCTCAATCTAATGGCCACAAGGAAAACTATTCCTGAATATCTTAGGAGTAGTTTGCCCACTGATGTTACTGCCAAAACTTTTCTTACTGCTGTAGAAAATATATACTTTGTATCTGATAAGGTTGAGGCTAGAACCCTAATGAGTCAGTTAACCAGTATGAGATACAATCAGAGTGGGAATGTGAGAGATTACATTCTAAATATGGTTCACCTCCAAACCAAACTTAAAGGTCTTGCCTCCTAAATTCAGTCAGATTAAGACTGTCTATAACACCCAAAACACTACCTAGATCATTAATGACCTTATAACTAAGTGTGATGCTGAAGAAAAGAAAATTAGGAAAGAAAAGGGTAAGGTTGCTATGCTATTGACACATCTTAGGGTTGATCCTAAAAAGGATAAAGGTAAGTTTAAACCTAATTATAATGCTCCTAAAAGGAATCAGAATTTTAAATGGCATGGTAGGAATCAGACCAAGAAAGGGAGAGATTTTGGAAGTGTCCACAAAAGTAAGGTGAAATGTTTCTTTTGTCATAAAGAAGGTCATATGAGAAAAGATTGTCATCAATTCATAGCTTGGCTAAAGAAGAAAGATGAAGGTATTCCTTTGGCTTATGTTTGCTTTAAATCTTATATGTAAATTTTTTATGGCTTAATAGTGGTGCAACTGTTCATGTTGCTATTACCTTGCAGGGGTTCATAAGCAAATGAAAGCCAAGTGAAAGGGAGTCCAAGCTTAGAGTTGGAAACAATTTGGAGATAAATGTTGAGCAAGTAGGAGTAGTTAGATTAGTCTTGGAATCTGGATTTTGTTTAGTTTTGGAGAACACTTTTTATGTTTCATCTTTTAGGAGAAATTTGGTTTATGTTTCTGTTTTGGATAAGATTGGATATCATTTTACTATTGGTAATAAAAGAGCCAATATGTTTTTAGATTCCAAATTGATTAGTGAATGTGTTTTATTTGATAATTTATATAGATTGTGTTTGAATGATACAAGAGATTGTGAACCTTCTTGTGAAGCTAATGTTGTGGCCAAACGATCCTTAATTAAAGAAAAGTCCTTTTCATTGTGGCATAAATGTTTAGGTCATATATCTAGAGAAAGAATTCGAAGACTAGTAAAAGATGACATTATTTCTTCTCTTGATTTTGAGGATCTAGATGTTTGTGTGGATTGTATAAGGGGTAAATTGATTGAGAATAAAAAGAAAGGTGCTAATAGAAGTTCAGATCTTCTAGAGATTATTCATACTGATATCAGTGGTCCTTATTCACTTACTATTTGTGGCAATAAATATTTCATTACCTTTATTGATGATTTTTCTCATTATGGTTATTTATACTTGATAAAGGAGAAATCTGATGTCATTGAGATGTTTAAAATTTTCAAAATGAAGTTGAGAAACAATTGGAAAAAAATCATTAAAATTGTGAGGTCTGATCGTGAGGGTGAATATTATGACAAATATGATGAGACTGGTCAACATATGAGAGAGTTTGCCAAATATTTGCAAGAATATGGAATAGTTGCTCAATATACCATGCCTAGTAGTCTTAAACAAAATGGTGTCACTGAAAGGCGCAGTCGTACTTTGAAAGATATGATGAGGAGCATGATGAGTATGTCTAACTTGCCTGAATTCTTATGGGGTGAAGCTATTAAAACTAACTTTTTTATTTTGAACCGTGTCCCTAGCAAATCTGTACCTAAAACACCTTTTGAGTTGTGGACTGGTAGAAAACCTGGTTTGAACCATTTTCGTGTTTGGGGTTGTCCTACTGAGGTTAGAATATATAATCCAAATGAGAAAAAGATTGACCCTAGAACTACCCGTTGTTACTTTATTGGGTACCCAGCCCATTCTAAAGGATACAAGTTTTATTGTCCTACACGTGGCACAAGAATTATAGAGTCTTTGACTGCGATGATTTTTGAGATGAATGTTGCTGATCTAGACATTTCTCAACCGCTTGTTCGTGGTGTATAAAATGAAATTGCAACCATTCCTTTACCTTTATCACATGAAAGGATTATAAGGGTTTTTATTCAAGTAGGTGGTGGTGGTGAGGGTGCAATTGATCTTCCTCCTCCTATTGACAATCCTTTGAAGCCTGTTATAGCTGAACCATTACCTGTTAGAAGGTCTGTTAGGGCGAGAAGGTCAGCAATTCCAGATGATTATGAGGTTTATCTTAGTGAATGTGATTATAATATATGTCATGTTATTGATCTTGTATCTTATGATAAGGATGTAAATAGTGTTTGTTCTGAATTCTAGATTGATGCTATGAAAGATGAGATGACATCAATGAGTCATAACAGAGTTTGGGAACTAGTGGAACTTCCTTCTAATAATAAACCCATAGGTTGCAAATGCGTATTCAAGACCAAAAAGGATTCTAAAGGAAAGGTCGAGAAGTTTAAAGCCAGATTGGTTGCTAAGGGAATAGCGTGAAAGTGTTGATTATAGTGAGACTTTTTTTCCTATTTCCTCTAAAGATTCCTTTAGAATAATTATGGCCTTGATTGCTCATTTTAATTTAGAATTGAATCAAATGGATGTTAAAATAACATTCTTAAATGGTAATTTGGTTGAGAAAGTTTATATGGTGCAACCGAAGGGTTTTAAAGAAGGTGGTAAAGAACACTTAGTTTGTAAGCTAAAGAAATCTGTTTATGATCTCAAACAAGCTTCGCGTCAATGGTATTTCAAATTTGACGAGATAGTTACTTCACTTGATTTAACGGAGAACAAGATAGATCAGTGCATTTACCATAAGATCAGTGGGAGTAAATTTATATTTCTTATTTTTTATGTTGATGATATTTTATTGGCCAGTAATGACAGGAGGATGATTTGTGAAACTAAACGGTCACTCTCTAAGATTTTGATATGAAAGATCTTGAAGAGGCATCTTTTGTCTTGGGTATTGAGATTCGTCGTGATCGGTCCCATCATTTATTAGGTCTTTCTCAAAGGGCATATATTGATCATGTGCTCAGTAGATTCAATATGCAACCTTGCAAACGTGGTGATACTCCTATGGTGAAAGGAGATAAATTCAGTAAGGAGCAATGCCCTAAAACTGACATAGAAAGGCAAATCATGATTAATATTTCTTATGTAAGTGCAGTTGACAGCTTGATGTACGCTCAGATGTGTACAAGACTAGATATTGCATACATTGTCAGTGTTCTTGGTCGATATCTTTCTAATCTTGGTTCGGCTCATTGGGTAGCTGCTAAGAAGGTAATGAGATACTTGCAAAAGACAAAGGATTATATGTTGTTTTATAGGTGTGTGAATGATCTTGAAGTGGTGGGGTATTCGGATTCTGATTTTGCAGGCTGTCAAGATGATATGAAATCTATTTCGGGTTATATTTTTATGCTTACTGATGGTTCTATTTCGTGGAAAAGTATTAAATAAACACTTACAACATCTTCTACTATGCAAACTGAGTTTGTTGCACGTTATGGTACTAGTACACAAGCTATATGGTTAAAGAATTTTATTTCTGGTTTGCTTGTGGTTGATTCTATTGCTAGACTACTTCGAATCTATTATGATAATAATGTTGTTGTGTTCTTCTCTAAGAACAATAAAAGTTCGAGTGGTTCTAAGCATATGAAGATTAAATATCTAACAGTCAGAGACTTAGTAAAGAAAGGAGACGTTGATATTCAGTATGTTAGTACTGATTTAATGTTAGCTGATCCTCTAACCAAAGGACTCAAACCCATAATTTTTAAGAAACATGTTTGTGATATGGGTGTTGTGGAGTCTTTTGACGTGTTTGGTTAGTGAGAGTTTTTGTGCTTGTAATTAAACGTCTAAGTTAAATGATTTTGCTACATTGCTTATTCATATTTATTTATATGAGTTGAGTATTTTGTGGTTTTTTGTTATGCGCATGTGCACATTCTATATATATATATATATAGCATGTTATAAATTATGCGTGGTGTGCTTAAAATTGGTGTGATTATCTTAAGCTATATTGGTTTCCAATTGTGTTTCTGAAAACAAAGGCTAAGACATTGTGTGTGTATTTCCAAATGGAAATAAAAGTCTTATTGTGAAGCCTTGTAAATTTCTCTTGCTCGTTTGAGCATGTGTGAAAGAGAAATGTTTGGAGGACTGACAAGAAAATAGTGTATTGGTCACATATGGACGCTATTTCTTGCTACACTGCCATATCGGAATCCAGGTTGGTTAAGTTGTCAATATTTATAACTATGGATTAATACTATGTCAATAAAGGGCATAACTACTGTCATGATCTGATATTTATGATTTAATGTGGACATAATTGTGTTTGAGGTGTCATTTTATCAATAAACTATATGTTTTTCTAAAATTTGTGGCCACATTTGAGTTTAAATTATTCAGTCCGAGTGTCGCTTTCAAAAATGTTTTCTTTCTTAAAACATGAAAACGTCATAATTAATATTGCCCAAGTAGGAGAATGTTGGAATTTTTATATAGGCTAACATTAATTATGAGTTTATTTTAATTATTTATAAAACAGACTGAATAATATAGTTTATTGATTGGAGATAAACCCAATTAAAATGTGATCAATTGAATCATGGGCTTGTGACACCTTTTGTGGGCTGATATGGAAGACGATCAGTGTAGGCCTAGTTTAACATAGACCTATGATGGGTGGGTCTATTAAAATTTATTATAAATACGTTAGGTCCCTTTTCCTGTCTTTATAACGGAAAAAAAAATCCTAGTTGATATACCCATTATAGCAATCTTTGAGAAGGTCAAGGAGAGGAATATCTATTTTTCTTTTTAGCCCTTCTGACATATTATTGAAGTGGTTTAATTTCAACGTCTGTAATCATGACTCAAAACAATTTGAGATTCAACGCAGAAACATGTATACAATTTATTTTCGTTTAATTGTTAAAGTTGGCGTTCTAAATTTATGTACAAGATCCTGAATTAAATTATTACATATAATGGGTGCACAGGAGCTGCTAAAGGGTGGCATAAGGTGGAGAGTTAGGAATAGAAAGTCGATTTGTATTTGGAAGGATAAATGGCTCTAGCGTTCACACACCTTTCGAATCCAATTGGTTTGCAATATTCTTGAACAAAATGCTACTGTGAATTCGCTTTTGCAAGAAGATGGGAATGGATGGAATGTTAATTTGGTTGAGAGTGTTTTCAATGAGGATGAGGCAGGTTGCATTCTTAAGATCCCAGTCTGAAGCCTAACGGGACCAGATCAAGTTATTTGGAGTTATTCTAATAAAGGTTTTTTTTTTTTTTTTTGGTGAAGTCGGCGTACCATCTGGTGATGGAAGGTGTCGTACATTAGTATCCTGAAACCTCAATTGGTCCGTTACAGATGCGTTGGTCGTGGGCAGGAATTTGGAAGCTTGATATACCTCCATAGGTGCATTACTTTATTTGGAAGGTTATCAAAGGTATGTTGCTCGCAAAGGAAAGGTTGGCTGTCAAGTATAGAAGATCAATGGTGTGGTATGTGTGGGCAGGCTATTGAGTCGACATTGCATGTTTTCAAGGAGTGCCCACGGGTCAGATGTTTATGGTTTGCTAGCAGGCTAGGGATGGACACAACTCAATTTGTAGCGTCTTCGTTCCTGGACTGGTTTGTGGAACTTAAGGGCCATTTGAATGATGAGCTGTTAGAATACTGGTTCTTGATAGTGTGGGCCGTATGGTTTGCTCATAATAAGCGTTTTTTTGAGCCTTTGGATCTTGAATGGAGTTAGGTACTGGGTATCGCGGATAAGGTTATGGGAAACCATAAGGCTACTACATTTTTGGGCGTGTCCCCTCATCCCCTTAGATTTGTCGTGCTGGGGTTCGATGGAAGAGACCGAAATGTGGATTTATTAAGATTAATTGTGATGCAGGAAAATTTGATAGCAAATCGTGGGGTTTCGGTGTGGTGTGAAAGGACTCGAATGGGACGGTGGTGGCTGCGGCCGGGAAGATGGTTAAGCATGTCTCGTCAAGTGAGTTAGCAGAAATGCATGGTATTCTATGGGGTATGTAGATTGCTAGGGATTTTGGCTATTCTTCAGTTGAGGTGGAAAATGATAACGCTAATGTTATTGGGTTGTTGAATAGCAACACTTTTGCCCTTAACAAAATGGGTACTATTCAACAACTGATAATGAAAGAATTTAAGGTTTTTCGGGAGTGCAAGTGGTTGGTGACGTTGAGGGAAGGTGATGGAGCAACACATGGTTTGGCTAAATCCACCAAGGAGGACGAGAATGTAGTTTGGACGGCGAATTTCCCTTCTAAGTGAGTGAACGTATTTTGAATTTTATTTTATTTTATTTTTTAAAAAAGAAGGCAAATACTGTTTTATTCGTTATTACATTGTAACAATTACGAGGAGCCATATGTGTTATTGTTCAAAAAGAATAATAGACTCACCATGCCTCCAATATGAAAGGTAAAAGCTAGCACCAAAGCACAAGGAATTGCTACAACATAATAAGCTCCGAGATTGATAAAAGCACATAGATTTTGCCATCCGCATCCTCTAGCGGCACCTACACAACCAAATCTGACTAGTAATTAGTTGCCAAAAACAAATTAAACATTTAGCATCTGTTTAAATTGAGTGTTCGTATGTTGAATAAACATAAAATGTTAAGATTACAAAATGCTGAGAAATTATGTTTTATATCTGTCACTTTTTAGTTCTTCCATCCATTGTTGCCTGCCTCTAACATTTAATTAATTAGTAATACTTATCGTAAATTGATAAATGCATTTTAAAATTAAATCAGATCAATTAGTTTGACTAATCATTAATTGGTTCAGATAAGTTCCGATGAGTTTTTAAAATTAAAATTTCATTTTTGAAATATATAAACCAAAAACATTAAGTATTAATTTTAAAATCTTTTAAATTGGTAAAAAGAATTCGTATTGGAAGAAGAAATTAGGACCTGATAGTACAAATTGGAATCCATCCAAGAAATCAGATAGTGCTAGTAACGGCATCATGTTAGCAACATATTTGATCAGTTCTTCTTCATTACTGTAGAGCTTTCCCCATACTTGGGGTACCAAAATAATTGTAATTCCAACCACTGCACCCTCTGAGAGTGCCATTATGATCATGACACAGAGAGCCAAATGTGCACCTTGCGGGCGCCCTGCACCCAGTTCATTTGATACCCTTGTACTGATCTAATGAGAGATGATCAATGTAAATAAGTGAATATGGAAATTTCAAACTAGATTTTTTGATCTTTTGTGAAGGATTGGAAGTTTGGAGCGGAGGAACTGACCTTATGGCACCACCAAGACCAACAGAGATTGTATAGACCATCCAACATGTGTTAAGGCTGTCCAAAGGAGGATATGAAAAAAGGATCAAAAGGTAATACAACTAGAGATAAAAAGAAAAGGATTTAAATTGATTTTTTTTTAAAAAAAATTATACAAGTGAAGGAAGGAATTTACCTTACTGATAGCACAGATGTCTATAGTTTTGGATTTGGAAGAAGACCAGAAACGAGAACCACCATCTCAAATGACCACTATTCCAAGCTAAACAAGAGTTAATTATCACATCTAAAACACAACTACTCATCCAAGCATGTGATTGAATAATTACCATATCATGATTGCTGAAGAGAAGCTGAAGAGAACTTAACATAAATGGCTAAAAGCAGCACATTAACCCAATAAGAAATGGTAATGGCCGAGGCCGCTCCTTTGCTTCTAAGTTTGGACTGAAACACAAGAACCCAACTCACAAGAATGTGCAGAGAAGCTGTGATTCTAGAGCTGACCATCATAGGGAACAGATTGTTTTGAGTTTGTAGGAATCTGTTTAGAGATTGAAGCAAACCGAAGGCGAAAAGGCTAGGAATAATCTAGCGATTGAACGTCCCTGCTCCGGCTGATATGTCATGATCTTGGCCTAGAAATATGAGGATGGTGCTAGTGTAAAACCAGATAATTGCAAGTGGAATGCTTAGAGCTAGTAGAGTTAACAATGCCTTTTGTGTGTGAACTCCTAGCTTGTGGTATTGTTTTGCACCATAAGCTTGCCCAAAAAGTGTCTCCGTTGCACTTCCAATTCCTAGCTGTAAAAAGATTGTTTCAGTGTAAAAAACATCATAACTATATTTCTTAAGATTTCTTCAGAGGAAAGTAAAATCTTAATAATTAATATTACAAATTGACATATTAGAAATTAGACCAATCTAAATTCTCTGCAAACAGAAAAAAAAAAAAAAAAAACTGAATTAACTTAAATTCAATTTGGTTAATAATTTGATATACACTTATAATTAGTTGTTTTATTAAAAATATTTTTAAAAAATGAAACTATAAGCACTTGAACTTGCAGATTATGAGATGAATACTAATGCTTACGTTATTTTATTTTACAGATATTTTTCTGCTATGCGAGCAATCGAAAATTCGTGCAATCTATAATGTAATATCTTTAAATATGATATTTAAAATTATAAATTCTTTAATTTTAAAATTAATTTTAAAAAATTTCATTAAATTTTAAAATTAATGTAATTTTAAATACCATATAACTGCATTTTAAAACTTCCACATGGCATGTTATAAGAATTCCTACCACCAGCCAGCAGCACAATGTTGTTTTGTTTTAATGGGCCTATGCTGTACAAAATTCTTTGCGAAGTTAGGCCCAAATGCCAAGGTCCAATCAAGCTTATCCAAACACAGGCACATAAAAAGAAAAGTTGGCAGCCGCCCATTAGCCAGTCACTCTGCAACAAGACCCCTGTTGTTGATGATGATACGATAATTCATCCCTATCTTCAAGTTCTTGGCTTGAAATAAGAGAAGATTCAAGACTTGATTTTTCTCCTCTTACCATCTTCCTCCGTCGGCCTGTTTTAAGACAATGGATCAGTGCTAAAAAAAAAAAAAAAAAAAAAAAGCTTCTTCACCACCTACTGCACTAGGCCCTTGCGATGGACTCAAGCATATATATCATTGGTATATTATATGATTAACCATTGAGTAATTAGTTTTGAGACTAATAAAAGACATAAATAGTTGGTGGATACTTAATTGTTTTTTTAAAAGAAAAGAAAAAAATTATTTATTGAGCGCAACTCAAAAATCTGTCACATCTAATGGGAAGATCTTTCTTTTATTTATTACTTGAAAAATATTAATTACAAGGGAGTAAACAATTATCAGGCCTTGTTTACGGTAAAACTAAGAAATTAGTAGTGTTTGCACGATTTTATTTAATTTTTAATTAAAAAATTATTCTATTATTTGATAATAATTACAAATAAAAGTTATTTAAAATGTTAATTTGATTGAAGTAATAAAACAAATTACATATATATATATATATATATATATATATATATATATAGATTGATCAATTTAATATAGCAAATAATGTGCTTATTATTATATTTTCTCTTTTCAATTTTGATAGGTCATTTTTTTTTCTGAAAATATAGGTTAATTTCCTTTTTTAATCGTTAATTTTAATGATCAAATGTTTAAAATACTCTTCATTAGTTAATATAAATATCAATACATATAATTAATTTTTACTTTATTGATTTTGAAATTATGGATTACTACACAAATTTTCTTTTTGAGTTTTAATGTGAATTTTTTTTTTGTTTGAATATAAAAAATTATCATACTCATTCTTACTATTTTTATGAGTTGATAAGTCCACTATATTTAAATTATTGTACGCTGCAGTAAAAAGTCTACTAAATATATTTTAGTAAGAAAATGGTTAAAATAATGATAATAAAAAAAAAGCTGAATTTCTTAATTCTCATGTACATTGAAAATAACCTATCAAAATTGGATGAAGGTAGTAATTATTTTGAAAAAATTTCATGTGCTATATGTAAGAAAATAATAATAAATACAAACCATATCTAAATGTAAATAACAATAAACCATACCTAAATGTAAATAACAAAATTTTTTAAAAACAATTTCACCTTCTATCTGAAAGTGGATTTTTTTAATTTTTATTTCTTTTTTTAAAGTTTTTCTTAAAATTTTTTTTAATTAACATATTAATACAATTTAAGCTAGTGACTTTCTAGCAATAATTATAATAATTGCAATTAAGTGAAATGATAATTAAGTAATTTGTGGAATTATATTTTAGTCATGATATTTTAATAATCATAATTATGGCTATTTAATGTATTTATTAAGTAATTGTAATAATAATGTATTTAAAAAGTTATATATTTGGTTTGAGGAACTAACGGATATTATACTATATTTTGTAATGGTTATTCATTTAAGGAAATTGTTGTCCCTAGGCACTAAGAAGGGGGTTGAATTGGTGGATAAAAATTTCAAAAACAATGATAAAGGGGAGAAAAAAGAATAATGGAGACACAACCAATTTATAGTGGTTTGGGTAAAATTGACTCTACGTCCACTCCCCAATCACTCAATTGGGTATTTCACTATCTCAATGGTGTTTTCAAGCTCACACCCAACTTATACAACTTGTGTTTTGATGGCTAACACACAACCTTACAACAATGTGTTTTCTAGGCTAACACAAAACCTCACTTAAGTGTTT
>CATIWR010145899.1:0-10818 GCA_949677035.1 Omphalea diandra
TGTGTACATTAAATACATATGGGATTATATATGTATGATGAATAAACCTTAATGTGTATGCATTTCTGAACATGAAATGCCATGATTTGCAACTGAAGACGATAGTTACAGTTGGTGGTATTAGAGGATTCAAGCACATGCGGAGCAGACGTGCAAATCTCGATGTGTATGACATCGCGGGGCTGACGGGCAAATCCCAGATGATGAGTGCTCTTATAGGTACTAGCTATAGCCACGTTGTGATATTACAATTCGTGGTATCAAAGCTGATTTACAAATGAGAACAATGGATGTCACAGTTATTGATTTGACAAATGAATTTAGATGTTATAGTTTTGGTATCAGAGAGGGCTCAAGCATACGCAGGGCAGACGTGCAAATCCCAGTGTGTATGACATCGCGGGGCTGACGTGTAAATCTCGGATGTTGAGTACTCTGATAGGTACCGATTATAGCATTACAAATTGTGGAAAAAAAAAAGAAAACTGGTATCAGAGCAACATGATTTGTAAACACAAGTGGTCATTACATTTATTGGTAAACGCAATTGGTCGTTATATTTATTTGCATCAGAGCAAATATGAACACGGTCATTACAATTTATTAGTATCAGAGCAATTTGAGTTCTGTTAAATGAAAAAGGTCGTTACAAAAACCCTAATGAGTGCATCAATAAAACTAGACAAAATTAATCGGGTAAGCCTATTAATGAAAAGAAGTATAGAGATATGATTGGCTCTTTCCTCTATCTTACTGCTTCTAGAACCCATATTATGTTTAGTGTTTGCTTATGTGCTAGATTTCAATATTGTCCTAAGGAATCACATTTGTATGCGGTTAAGAAAATTTTGAAATATTTGTATGGTACATTGCATTTAGGATTATGGTATCCCATGAATTCATCATTTAGTCTTCTTTGATATTTGGATAAGGATTATGTTTGAAGTTTATTAGATAGAAAGAGCACTTTTGGAACTTGATAGTTTATGATGAATGTCAAGTTTCTTGGTTTAACAATAAGCAAGTTTTGGTTGCTTTATCCATTGCCAAAGTGGAATATGTAGTGGCAGGTTACTGTTCCACCAAGTTCTTTGGATGAAGCAATAACTCAAGGACTATGGCAAAGGTGTTTATCACATTCCTATCAAATGTGACAACATAAGTTCAATAAATCTTTCTAAGAATCTCATCCAACATTCAAGAAGCAAACGCATTGATATTAGGAATCATTTTCTTAAAGATTGTGTCCAAAATGTTAACATAGTGTTAGCATTTATTGACACCAATCACCAACTTACAGATATTTTCACTAAACCCCTTAATGAAAAAAATATGAACTTCATTAAAAGGGAACCTAGGATGTTTCATGGGAGCTCCTTAGGGTGAAAATAGATATCGTTATATGTATATTGATTGATATTCTCAGATGACTTATTTGATAAAATTGATGTAAATGTCATATATTTGTTAAGTTTAATGTGTTAGATGTGTTAATTCAACTAGGATTTGAGCTTCTTTATGCTTACATGCCCAAATTAATCATCAAAGTATTAACTAGATCATATTATGATTGGGCCTTTCATTTGAATCTTCCTTTAATAATGTTTTTGTTTTCAAAATTGACCTTTAAATCATGAATAGAAACTAACGTTATGGTTGCTACTTTTAAGTTAACTTGATTTTCAAAGTTCTTCACCATTCACACTTGCAACCTAAAGTCTCCATTGCGACAATTTAAATTCCAAAATTTCAAACCATTACCCTTGCACATTTCTAAGAATATTTTGATCAGCACTCATCTTTTTTTAAAGATCGTGGTTGCAACACATGATTCTCAAATGCGACTTGCAAAAATCCAATAGACATTAACCATTGGTTCTCCAAACAGTTCAACCACTCCGTTAATGCATTTTAAGTCATTCTTTCTACATTTTAAACTTTATTTCTACCTATTTAAACTTCTTCCCTCTCACTTTTTTTGCCTCTTCCTTTATTTAAACCCTTACCAAATTAGAAAAGGGCAAGGGAATAACCCAATCTTCCTGCCCTTCTCTTAGAAGCCCCCACCATCTACACAAGATGAAGGGGGTTATAAGAGAAGAAAATGAGAGATATAAAGCTAACAAGAAAAAATTAATCTAACCAAATAAGATCTCTTTAGAATTTTTTCTTAATACTCTCCATCAGGATCAAGAAATCAAGGGATATCTAAATAAATTAGGTTAGGTTTAATTCATTTACTACGAAAAATAAGGGTATGATGACATTGTGCAGGAATTTATGTGCATAATCAAATAAGCAAAGATTCTCTCCCCAGCAGGTATGTTTGGTTTGATTTTTAAATGATTAGGTAAGGAATTATTCATTACTTATCCCCATCTATGTTCCTCTTCAATTTCCAAAATGAAGAAGACACTCCATTTAGCTTCAATTCTTTTAATTTCATTATCTCTAACTTTTGGAGCACCATCTCCATTGAAAAATGTCATAACCCAACGAAATCCTTGGCCAAAAACATCAAAATACTACATGTTTAGCTTTTTCATCGCATCATCACCTTCTTCAATAATGCAAGGGGTAATGGCAATGAAAAAGTTTCCTAAAAAGACTTATCCTTTTCTTTACTGCCTCTTTCTAAACAAACCCTACAGACTGACCGTTACTTCCTTACTCAATTGGAATACATGTGTAACGACCATTTTCATTTCCAAATCATGGCATTCATATCCAAAATACATATGCATAAAGGTTTATTCATCATACCTACAATCCAACATGTATTTAATGTATATATATGTTAACTAATGTTCATGGCTAATGATCGTAAACCGATTCCTATCTAGATAGATGTACACGACATAAGGAGAGAGAGAGAGTTAGAATTCAGCTAATGACGTATTTTTCATGTCTCTATATGCAAAACTTTATGCTCCAAAGTATCCAAACCCTATGCTCTAATATCTGAAAAACATAACTGTGATTTGGTGAGTCGTGACTCAATAAATAAAAATAATAACCAAATTCTTATGGCACAACCAACAATCAAATAACATCATGATGCATTACAAGTATAAGAATTAAATATGCAAGTGAAATGCAATAGATTGATTTTTATCATGACCATGCAAGGCAACACTGCTCTCAAAAATTCATGTGATTCAAATGACAATTAATTTTATTGGCCAACATATAACAAGTGAATCATTTGATCAATAACTTATGCCAATATGGCATATTGGTCCCTTTTGCAAATGATTTGTAAGTGTTTAACAAGCCAGTCATAACATCCTTTTAGTTCGATATGCAAGTGTTCATTCACAATGTTATACCAAATAATCATTAAAAGCATATAATCCTCACTTGACTTGTATTCACGTGTAAAATGTCACAATTCAATCACATATACATGTAATAGCATATAACCATATCATAAAATCATCACAAATATGCATTAGAATCAAATTATGTCTTTTACTCACCTTTAGATGGGACCAACCTTTGTGGTAGGTTTAATCCTTTCTATTGGGCTTCCTCAAAGTGTTGAGATCCTAACATTTGATGCATACATGGTTATTAGTATGTTAAAATGATTATGAATTTTTGGTAGTCAAAATGATTATGAATGTTTGGTATGCAACTATAGGCATGTTCCATGTAAGAGGACTAGTGTTTATGCATTTTTTTTTTTTGGCATAGTAGCCTGACCTTGCTATAGTATAACTATAATAACTTTACTATACTTATCCAAATGACTTGATTCTTTTTTGTCAAATAAAATAGACACATAATTATACAACATATTCAAATTTTAAGTCAATATAAGATATATAGAAAATATGGTTAATTTTTGAATTTTGCCCTAATTTAATGTCATCTCAGTCAAAGTAAGTCTTATAATCTTAGGTATATCTAAAATTATGCAAATTAAATAGTAAAAATGATTTACCAAAAGCTACAAAACACATAAAGGAACATTTTTCATTTTACTTATTATCTAATTCTATCTATAAAGTCTCCAAAATAAATGACCAAACTCAAGTTGAGCAAGTTTTCAACATGTTAATAATCAATCATGATTAATGGGCAATATCTCATCAACCATGCTAAATTTGGCAAAAATGTTTTATAAAAATGTATATTAGACATAAATATACAATTTTCAAATTTGTAACATCATCAAATTTTGATTCTATGGCCATCAAATTCTTTAAAAACAAAACTATGACATGAAATAGGTTTCATCGGGTTGAGGGTCAGTCACAATCAATGAGTATATCTCTTTCCACACAACAAATCAAGCAAAAATGATTCACAGGTATTTAGAGGGGATATAACCCTACAAATTTCATGTTTTACACTTTGTCTAAATCAGCGCATAAGGTTATCATAGTATATAAAAACATCCAAACTGAGGAGATTTCAGTTGGTTGTGAACTAGCCTTAATGAAGGAGCTATATCTCCTTACACACATCAAATTAAGCAAACTAGTTTTCATACATTTATTTAGGTCGTAAAGCTCATATTTTAACTTTGCTTATTCCTCTTTTAGGGTTATGAAATTATGGGTACAAAATATGTTCTAACAATAAAACCAACATAATCAACTTTTGTTTCTTTTGAGCTTCGACCTCCATACAAGAGCTCTACCTCAACTTACTATATAATTCTTCCTAATCATGCATGTTTAACATATTATGAGGGAGAAATTTAATGTGGGAAGAAGATAAATTAACTTACCTCTTTTCCCAAAGCCAAAAAAGCTTAGGGATCCTTCCTAGCTAGCTCACTTTTCTTACTCTTTTTCTTATTCCTCTTATTCTTCTTTTTCTTCTTCTTCTACTCCTTTCTTCTTTTCTTTCTTAGCTCTTTTCCTATTTTGCACCCCTCACATTTTTTCTCTCCAATCTGATCCTAAAAGATGAAAATTTTAATTTGTCTACCTACCCTAATAGGAAAAAATCATGGTGTCTCACTACCATTGGTTGGAAGTTCAATATTCCTCTTTTAATCCCTTTTCTTGACTCCTTCATCACCTCCTTCCATCTTTTAATCCCCATATACTCCTTATACTTGCAAATAAGCTCTAAAACACCATTGTTTATGATGTTATAACATGCAAACAACTTAAGGTAATTTTTCATGCAACTATACAAATATTACATATATGTTTAAGTGTCTCAAATGCAATGGTGCAAGTGTCATCTTCGCACTTATCAAATTCACATACCTAAATAATCATTTATCCAATGCATAGGTTTATGTGGGATTGCAAATCATTTATGCAATGAATATGTTCAAGTGAAATTGCCAATGAATGAGGATAGGGATGTTACAACATTAGTTGAAGGCCCAAGTGTTAATTCCTTCTCCCATCTCATGTCACTGCCATCATAGGCATGTTGGAGCTTTGACTCTAGAAATTGAAGCACAAATGACCCTAGGACATCTTCCCCTTATCAACTTTCTTGACATAACCTATCTCTTTAATGCCAAAGCAATAAAACCAAACACACATCAATATTTTCTAAGGGTTCAAGGAGTTAAGAAATTGGAGTTGTCTTATGCCTCCAAAAGAAAGAGGTTAGTGCTTAAAGAAGCTTAAGAAGATGCATCACAAGAGGAAGCACCATAAGAATCTAAGGTGAGACCAAACGCTATAAACCTTCTTCTTCTCTTGGCAAAGTCTCAAGACTATTAAAAAAAGTTTTAAAAGACTTAACTTCCATCAACATCTCCATGGCGACACAGAGGAGATCCAAGATAAGCTTAAGATTAAACCTTGTCACCTTTTTTATTTTGTATTTTATGATAATGAAAAAAAAGAAGAGGCCCATCAAGCGCCACCTAATAAAGAAAAAGCTCAAGCCTAAGGTAAAGATAAAGAAGAAGAAGACAATGATGATGATGAAAGCATCTCTCTTAACTTCTAACTTTCTTTTTTCATTCTTATATTTTTCATTTTCCTATGTTTTATTTTTCAAATCTCTTTT
Source organism: Omphalea diandra (assembly GCA_949677035.1). Classification (NCBI taxonomy): domain Eukaryota; kingdom Viridiplantae; phylum Streptophyta; class Magnoliopsida; order Malpighiales; family Euphorbiaceae; genus Omphalea; species Omphalea diandra. The sequence continues at coordinate 5,992 of CATIWR010145899.1, forward strand.
AGGCCTCTTTCTTGTAATGTGATCAAACACTTCAAATGTTTGACATTCTAGTATTACCTAATGTTCTTAATGAAGTGAATATTTAGTTCTTATTTTCATTGGATGTTTTGTTCCTTAAAGTGCTTTAATTGTAATCACATAGGATTCATGTCTTCTTTAGTTTTCCCTCCTCCCTTTCCTTTTGATATTAAAAAAGGGGGAGAAGCTATATGCAAAGTATATGACATGATTGAATTAATTTTAGTATATTGAATTGACCAATATCAATAAAAAGACAAGTAAATGAAAAGTTAAAGTTGGTTAATATGTTGAAATGGAGTATTAATATGTTAAGGGGGAGTATTCATTCTTCATTCGACTTGGCCATCCATTTAAATGATCAAAACTAAGTATAATACACATTTATCCTTTGCATAATTCAATCTATGTTGTCAAACTCAAAAAGGGGGGATTGTTGGACTAGGTTGGTCAAACTTAAGTTAAAACTCTCTTTTAATCTAAACAACATAGATTGAAAAGTTATAATATCTTGTCTAAGTATTTTGGATGCAGTAGTAAAGTTATCATCTTGTTGAAAGTTGAATAGAGAAATATTCAAAAATTGCTTCATAAATCACTACCATTATTTAATGAAAATAAAGGCATAACCTGTCCCATTTTATTTGCAGTCACAGTCACTATGGCAATAGCAACTGCTACCTTCAAATGGCCTTGGAAGGATTTCAAGCATCTTGCCAGACCATGCCACATATCATATGATTCGTTGAAGAACCAAAAATTGCGATAGTGACCACCCCAGTAGCAACTATGACCTATCAAACTCCAAACCTTCATAGCCCTAGTATGATTTGTAGTAATTTGTAGCGCTCAAGTTAGTGCCTATAACCCAGTAGCTCTTGTGATACCTTTATCGCGTTGTGACCTTCAACACTTCTTAGAGGGATCAACAACTAGATTTTTGGAAGAGTGAATGTTGAAATGCCACGTGTAATGAGCCATTAGACATAATTGAAGATCTCGACTGCAAATAACTAAAATCTAAAGCGAAACATGAATTGCAACTGCAACTTCCTTACAAACATTAAACGTCAGATTTTGCCACCAATTTTTAAGATATGGAGATAGTTTCGTTTATAATGATTCTTCGGTGGGCGCAACATATAAATACTTAACCAAATGGACTTAAATGCAAAAGAATATCATTTACTATAGCCAAACTCTTACAAATTTGTTTTTCAACTCTCTCTCTTTTATTTATTCTTTGTGATTGAGTTGTTAAGGTTTGGTGTGAGCCTTTAAACACCTTTAGGAGTAGATTTTAGAGTGAACCTTGTTTATTAAACGCTTGTATAAGTTATGTGTGAGCCTTGTAAAACACTGATAGATTGTGTGTGAACCTTGTAAAACACAAAATGTAAAGTTTGGTGTGAGCATGTAAAGCACCATTTAGTGTTGGGAAATGGACGTAAGTTTGTTAACACTTGAACCACTATAAATCTTTGTGTTCTCTCTTTTTCTACTATTTCTCTTTAATTTTACGTTGATTGATTTCACACCAAAATTTAAATTTCTCACTAATTTAATCTCCCTTCTTAGTGCACAAAGGCCAACACTATCAAACTATTTATCATTATAGTTTATCCTTAACCACCAATTAGGCCACATAATTTTTCATTTTTACTGTATTTTTCTAACATTCAATATTAAATAATATAAACTAATATAAAATTTTAGCTCAATGACCTTGAAATCTCAAACTAATACATTTTCTAAATTAATACTATACTTAATTTATTGACAAAAAAAAAACTTAAATTTCAATTTTGCTTACAATCTATCTTATAGTCAAATTTCAATAACCAAAAGTTTGACTTTAATGATATGACAAATTTTTTTAAAAAATTTTTATATTTTAACTAATTTTTAAAATTAATATAACATTTTAGATTTTCAATTTATTTTCTTCTCTTTTTTTCTCTATTTTCTCATTAATCAAATTGGATATATATTAATTATGACTGTTTTTTCTTTCCCAAGCAAGATAATTGATGTAAGTGTTGTGTAATTTATGAGAAGATATGTGAATAATAATCTTAAAATATAAAAAGACATGAAATTATATTGAGAGAAAAAATGAACAGAAATGGAGGCCGCTAGAATTTCCTTTCTGATGCCTTTGAGGTTAAAATTGCTAATCTACATTAACCTAGCATATAATAATTAGGGTTTTTCTACATGTCTCCGGTAGAGACAGGATGGAATGTTAAAATTTATCTTTTGCAGTCTTCGACTTTTCTCACACTCTCTCTCCCGTTAACATCTTCAACCTGTCTGATATACAGAGGCCATTTCTAGCCATTTTTGGCCGAAGATTAGCCTGTTTCTTCCAATTTGTTTAATTTTTAGTTTTTATTAAGCTAATTTAAAGTTTCTATTAGATTTGAGAGTTTCCTTTTAAAATGCAAGAGATAACTTCTAATATATTAATTTTAATTTTTAACTCAAATAATGATAATTTTTCTAGATCTAAGGTGAAATTTTATAGTTGTTTTAAATCTGAAAATTTCTTTCTTTGATGGGAAAAAAAAATTGTCCTTTTATTTACCTTCTTTTGAAGATTCAATACTTAATAGATGATTTTTATTTAGAGATTAAAAAGATCACTAGCTCAATTTACCACTTGAAAATCGAGACTTTTCGCCAACATATAATGTCAATGTGAGTAAAATTTTAATGTGAGCAAAATTTTACACGCCAGTTTTTAGTGGGTAGCAGAGTTTTGACGCGATCTCATTAGAGATTAAATTTCTTACCATCTACAACACTTGTGAGTATAAAGTAAATAAATAAATCTTTATTATTTCCATTACATTTTAGTGGATTTATGTTTAAGTTATTTATCTAAATAATATCATGTATCTTTCTGTTACAATAATGATGGTAATTATACATTTTAGTGCTTATATTTTCAAATATCTGAAATTCTGCTCCTATATTTGATGATTTTGTATTTAATTTTATTTTAATGAACTTTATTTTTGTTAAAATATTACTCCTTCGCATATGTTGCTTCACACATGTTGCTTAGTTTATTTATTCCCACGGTTGCTGTTAAAGGAATGATGATACCTTTGAGTCAAGAGAAAAGCCTATAAAAATTTTGTCGTTTATCCACAATTAACAAACAAAAAATAGCATTTAAAAACAAAAAATAGAAGGTAATCTTTGTCAAAGTTGGTTCTTTCTCCAGTGTTCTATTTTTTATTGAGATGGATATCATTTTATATTACATTATTCAATTTTAATTACTGAAGTAGTATGCTATTATTGTTAAATTTTTTGATATGTAGTAACTATTAGAGGACTAAAATTATATTTTATTTTTAAAAATTATTTAATTATAATTAATTTTTTTTATAATTAATTTTTTTTATTGATTTGAGCTCATTGGTTTCTTAAAAAATTATTAAATCCGCCTTAATTATTTGAAGCTTAATTTTAGAATCTTATATCAAATGGAATACTAAAATTTCAAGGGCTTTTAAATGGCAAGAATCAATCACCCACATGGTAGCCCGTCATTGTTTATGGACTTTAATCTCTGTCTATTTATTTATAGACCATATGTAAATATTGTACTTCTTATTAGTAGATATACTTTATTTTGGCTTATTTATTTTATTTTGATTATAGGATTAAATATGTTGACTTCTTGGATTTTGCTTTAATATACTATTTAGTATTTTATTTTCAAAATTATATTAAAATACCCCTACATTTGAACTTTGTTATATAGGAATAGACATCTATTTATTTTAGCGGGTTTTTTCTATTAAGTGCATATGACATGATAATTATGCTCGTATTTTAAAATATTAATTCAAGAAATGCAACAATAGTTTTGTGAAAAGTATGTGTCTTCTTTCTTCCTCCTTCCTCCATCGTACCCACATTCATTTTTATAGTATCAGAAATCACTTGTTCACATAAGCCTCAAACATCAACCATTAAACAGAAAACAAATTCACTAAAAATCTCCAAGAACTTACATTGTGCTCCGTTTGTGAAGAGAAGAAAAAAGTTTTGATTTTTAAACATCTATTGAAAGATAGTATTTGCAAATCTAATATATTGCAATTAAATTACTTCATTTTGGGTTTTTTTTTTATGAAAATGAAAGTGGAAAGATTATTATTTCAGAGATTATTTTAGTGTATTATAGGATTTAATGATTGTGTGTCAATGATGTATTTTGAAGGTTTTCACTTTGTGTGGAGTTTTGATATAAAGTGATGCACAATCACCTTGCTCACAGTATGAAACTTAAAAAAATTTGAACATTTGAATAAAGAATACGGTAAATGATAACTTTTGTGTTGGGTTTGGGAATAATGTGCTAAATGACAAATGTTGTAAAGTATTAAAATGGAAAATCTTTTAACTTTATGTATTAATAAGTACTTTTTTTTTTTTTTTTTACTGTAGATGTTAGTTGTCGAGTAATACACTCTTGTTCTTACTTTTTCATATAAAGAGATGTTTGTTGTAAATAGGGTGTTGTCCCTAGGCACCAAGAAGGGGGGTTGAATTGGTGTTTAGAAAATTTAAAATAAGGATGAAGAGAAGAAAAAGGATTAGAAAGAACACAAAGATTTTATAGTGGTTCGGGCAAAACAATCCCTGCATCCACTCCCTAATCACTCAATTGGGTATTTTACTAATTCAATGGTGTTTTCAAGCTCACACCCAACTTACTACAACTTGTGTTTTAATGGCTAACACACAACCTTACAATAAAGTGTTTTCTTGGCTAACACAAAACCTTAC
>CATIWR010145910.1:0-41243 GCA_949677035.1 Omphalea diandra
GAGGCCCAAAAGAGGGGAGGATTTCAAATTTACTGAAGCTGTGATAAAAGCTGATTTCTGGCTCCTTTTCTTTGGTTACTTTGTAGGGGTTGGTTCTGGTGTAACTGTGCTCAATAATCTGGCCCAGATAGGGATTGCACAAGGTGTCCATAATACCACAATCTTGTTGTCTCTCTTCAGCTTTTGCAATTTTGTGGGACGTCTTGGTGGTGGTACCATCTCTGAACATTTTGTCAGGTTAGTACAATGTGTTCATTTGAGCTAATCACTAAAGCATCTGAATTGAAATGTTATGGTGCTTAATGGATTTTATACCCATATTAATGGATTTTATTCCCATAATTCTAAGTAAAAAACATGCAGTCATCAAATTCTGGCCATTTAACTGTCCAAGCAAAATACAAAAAATGCACTCATGATGTAGTCAATTGCATGATCGTTAGCCTGCATATGGTTTTGATCTTGGAGCTATGGTTTTTTAAATCTGCCATACACTGTTTAACTTGAAGAAAACGTTGAAATAATGTTTAATTGTCAGCTTGTCTTATGATGGGAGTCAACTTCAGGAGCAAAACTGTCCCCTTCATCTATTCAATTGAGCATTTGGAACTTCCTGTGAGAAATAAATTGTAGCTGTTTTATTTCATTATGCACTAAATGCATATCCAAGCATTAGCCTTTGCAGCCCTGGTGGTTTTGCAGGGTTTTAGATACAGAGGTTGAGGTAGAAAGAAAACAGCATTTATAATGAAATCTGATCATCTTCTGCATTCTGTTATCAAATGGTACTGATTGGTTTTGTATTAGTTGACTTCTGCCTTGAATTTTCTTCTGGGATGTATTCTAGTGGTTTTTCTGTGTGGCCAAAAGACATTGATTCATTCATTTCATTTTACAATACTTTTGCCGAATATAATTACATGTAGGAAACATTTCTTTTGCAGGTCCAAAACAATCCCTCGTACAATATGGATGACATGCACTCAGCTGATAATGATTGTAACATACTTGCTGTTTGCCTCGGCCATTGATGGCACCCTTTATGCTGCAATTTCAGCACTTGGGATTTGCTATGGGGTTCAGTTCTCTATCATGATCCCAACAGTCTCTGAACTTTTTGGCTTGCGGCATTTTGGTATATTTTACAACTTCATGTCAATAGCAAATCCTCTTGGTGCATTCCTTTTCTCTGGCCTCCTTGCAGGATATGTATATGATTCTGAGGCTGCAAAGCAGCATGGACTGAATCAGTTGTTTGGCTCAAATATGTCCTGCATAGGTCCAAATTGCTTCAGGCTCACCTTCCTGGTTCTGGCTGGTGTCTGTGGTGTGGGCTCCATCTTGAGCCTTATTCTGACAATGAGAATATGGCCTGTTTATAAGATGCTTTATGCTGGGGGTTCCTTCAGGATACCTCAAACTTCAACTCACTAAGATTATTGAAATGGAGCATCGAGGGAAGTTTTTAAAGAAGATCATTTTACTGAAGCACATGTTAGTAACAACTGCTCCAGCTCTAGTAAGTTTTGTCTTTTTATTGGAGATTTCCGGCAATGTAGTGCATGTCTAAGTGGCCATCCATCAATTCAATACACATCAAATGCATATTATGCTTATTTTGATACTAAAAGTCTTATATCTTAACTAATTAGACAATATTCAAATTCACATTATTGCTTGAAATGTTTGCTTTCCATAATAACTATTAGCTGCAGATTTGTTTTGCCACGGAAATTCAAATATATTTGAGCAACTAGTTTTGATATGCGGTGATTCTGAGTTTCCATCAGCTAAATTTTGTCAACAGTATAAATTTACATAACACTAATCTGCAGTCAATGAGCATCCAAAACATCATGACTTTATGATCAATGCACAACCAAACACCCTCGCCCTAGACTCCAATGTATGCTTATGATTAAATTATTTCAACAAAGGGAAAAAATAAGATGTCATGGGAATTAACTATCCTCATCAAGTATGCATTGATGCATTGATGACAGACTGACAGTAAAGTGATACCTTGTTGTGGACAGGAAAGCATATTGGATGGAAGATGCATTCTTATCAGTCATCAGTAATATTTTGAATTTGCATTTATCAAGATGTCTGAATATTACTGCAGGGCCACTGTTTTCTGATATTCTATAGGACCTTCTAACTTAAGCTGTTGTGTGGACTAATAAGTGGTTGTTCCTATTAAGAAATGCCTATTATTGGAGATTAGTTGGTCAGTTCTCCACAGAAATCTCATGGTAGATTTACCAAGCCAACAGTGATCACCTCAACAACCCTTCATATCGTCACATCTACGATAAATGGAGTCTCAGTTTTCTTCATGCTATTTATAGTTGTTGGCTAATATTGATTGGCGATGTCCTTGTGTCAAAGCATGCATGTGTTGATAAAGTTGCTATTTTTTATTGCTACCTGGGAAGTTTAATTCTACTGGAGGGGAAAAGAAACAAAAAAAAAAAAAAAAAATTTATGATTTGTAGATGTACATTGAACGAGGGTGGTTGCTTTAGTTATATTGATCGTTGCTCTTGACTGCAGGCATGCAGAAAGGTGCTCAGAATGCCAGTAGTTGGAGCAGTTGTTGCCTTTTTTTAGCAGGTCAAAACTCTTTTAAGTCATATATGAAAGTTGTAATATTTGTTGGTCATTTTAAATATTAATTAATCAGTAGCTAGAGAAACAGAAATTGGTGTGAGTTTCTTTTAGCCTGAAACTGTTTCTCAGACTTCACAAAGGAATATTTAATTTTACAGAACTAGAGCTAGGTTGCAGTTGTTTGCTTCTAGTTTTCATATATATAAATATCTGTTGTTCTTACTTCTTCTGGAACTGCTTTAATGTATCGGTACGCTTCAGTTTCAATAGTGCTGCCTTGGCTTGTTACTGTGCTTCAATCTTGTCAGGAAAATCCTGGATGAAGCAAGTTCATAATACAGAAACACTTGAATCATATTAACATTCGATAAAAGTGATTATTAACAGAACAAACATGGTTTGCTTCTCTGACCATGAAGATGAAGGGGAAAACTGAAGTAGGGAAAAAACTGATCGTGAAAGTACCCATTTTTCAAGTGGGTTTCATGTCGTGTAAAAGTTCAGCCCATAACTGATCATCAAAATCATCATTTGCCACTCTGTCCTTGTTACCATCTAAGGGTCTAGGTACTCTTGGGCTTCTGCCACCAACCATGAGCCTCTGATGCACTCTTCCATCTGGAGTCCCATTTAACTTAGGTTTTGGGCTCCTGTAAGCAAACACCAATCTCTCATGCTCTTGCACATCAAATGGCCCAGATAGCTTCAAATTCTCTGGCACCCTTCCATCCAAAGGCCCAGATAGCTTGAGGCTTTTATGGTTTAGCATCAAATTCTCAGGCACCAGCATTCTTCCATCCAGAGGGCCCGATTTTGCTTGTCTCCTGGTCCTGAGCATTGGAAGTTTCGCTACCTGGAGCCCCTTATCACCACTGTATTTTCTTGTCAGTGCTCCTCTCCACTGCTCGCCATATCGAGGCGGCTCTGGTAAGGCCTTGAACTTTGGTTCCTCATGGAAAACCAACTTCCTGATACGCTTTTTAAGGTTCTTTTTAGTTTTGTTGATTGCGAAGATAAGCTTGGAGAGGCCAGTTGTGCCTACTCCAGCTTCCTTCCTAGCAAGCTTGAGTATTTCGAGCCTATGTTTGGCTATTGAAATTCCCATACTTTGAAGAAACTCATGGTTGAAGAAGGTTAAATCTTCTTCTTGTAGCTCGTTACGGGAGAACGCAAGGCCATACTCGTAGGCAAGTGAAGGGTCAAGGCTGGTTCTTGATAACCAGGAGAACCAGTCCATGGCTGTGGTTTTTGGTTTTTTGTTACATGAAGCAATATTAGGAGGTGATATTTTTATATATGAGATGCTTGCATTGCATGTGAGGTGGTCCTTTGACATGTATATATAAGTAGATAAGGAGAGGAAGAGTAGGTAAATTTGGTTGGGTAAGAAAGTATACTTTTACATGTTAGTTGAGAGGGAGGGTGAGGAAACTTTCTTTTCTAGTTGCCAGTAACTGGGTTTTAATAGCAATAAATTTGGATGATTGTCTAGTAAGAATGGGATAGTGAAGAACATGGAACTCTTTTCTGAGGGAGAGAGCGATAGCAGGTAAGTTTCTTATTCTTTTCAATTATATAATTTTTTTGAATTCGTAAATTTTGATATATATGAATATTTTTTTGAAATATATCAATAAATAGTTGTATATGGATCGAAGATACATATTTAGTTTGGTATTTTTCCATTCCTCTAATCATTCATCAACAAAAAACTTTTCATGTGAAAAATATGAGTATTTATTAGTCTATTTATTTATTAATTATAATATATATATATTGAATGACCGTCTACGTTTAGATGAATATAAGACTTATCCTGGATTAAGATCAAACTATAAAATTGGTACATGGTAAACTAGTTGTCAATACAAGAGATAATCTAAATGTAATTGCATATAGGATAATAATAAGGTAGGACGGGATCTCCCTCTTCTCTTTATGGGAAATTTTCCATATCTCAGCCTTCCTGGGATTCCTTCCCCCATTTTTTTTTTTTAATTTATTGGATAACGTTAATGACTTTGTCTTGGTATGCAGTATTAGCTGAATGCAGTAGTTAGTTAAATAATGATTGGTGAAATTGGCGTTAAAGATATAAGGTGGTTGTAACCGTTGGTGTAAAGCTGGCAGAAAAAGAACAGATAAATATAGTCAGCTATATTGTACGTAGGAAGTTCAGCAGTTACAGATTATAAAATCTATTCTCTCTCTTCCCTTTCCCCTCGTCTCTACCCTCTTCTTAGTCTGTCGAGACTGTGGTAGTAGCTCGTGGGCACAGGCCACATAACAGGGAAAAAGGGTGGAGATTTCTCGGATGCCCATGGGGAATAATTAAGCTAAATAAATGATGCATGATACTTGTGCCATTTCAACTATAATCGCATTGCATAATAAGTGATAGGTGTGCCATTTCAACTCTAATCGCATTGCATAATAAGTGCTTTGCGTACCCATTTATGTGATTAATTAAATTTGAACTTGGTTTTGGTGGAGCGCGATTAAGGATATTCATTTCTTCAGTATAAACCAGAGAAATGGTGTTTCAATGGACACCTAACTATGGAGCAACTGCAAACGGTTAATTGAAGTGGTTTGTTTGACCCAATTGTTAGGTTGATCAATGATGAGACTCATAGATTTTCAAATTAAACTGAGTAACTGAATTGAATATAATTGAAATTGAAAATCCCTGATATGAATATCAAAATACTAGAATCAAACTGTATCGATTTTTTTTAATGGGACAGTACTGGAGATTTTATATTATTCGGACTGAGAACCAGATCGAACCATATTATAACTATCTTATACCGAAAAAACTGAACCATAGTTTATATATATATATATATATATAAGTATTTTAATTATTAGATTTACTAATTAATTTACTTAATTAGTATATATAATTAATAATTAGATTTTTATTAATTATTAATTATAAATTAGTTCTAAACATTACAAAATTTTAATTTAATATTTAATGCGCAAGTTATTAATTATAATTTATTAAATTATCACTTATTTATTTTATTTTTGAATGTGAAAATATAAAATTTAGTTTATTTGATTTATAAATATTAAAAATATAAAGTTTAATTTTTAATAAATTAAAATAATTAAATGCTCAAATCGGTATTGACCCAAATCTAATTGTCCTTAGAAAATCAAATTTAACAATCCTGAATTTAAAAAGAATTGAACCGAACCAAATTGAAAATTCAGGACTGTACTAATTTTTTATTTTTAAAATTTTTAAAATTTTGATTTGATATAGAAGATTTTAATATTTCTGAATTAGACCGAATTGTAGTCACCTTGCTCAATTGCCTTGTACTGCATTCAACATTGTATTGTAAACAACTCGAGCTTTGTACTGCATTCAACATTGTATCATAGATAACTCGAGCTCACCATATTTCACATGCCTGATTTTTGAGATTGAGCTCAACATATTTCACATGCCTGATTTTTGAGATTAAGGTTGAACTGAATTGAACTAGAATTTATGATGAAACCGCGGTTCAGGAGATAATTAATAATGCCCATTATTAGTGTAGTTCCAAATCCACCATGTCCATATTGTCTGTGATAGCTACCAGTTGAGCAGGTCCTATAAAATCATGGGACCCAAGAAGCAGAGATATTTAAGGATAATAAAGAGGAAAAAAGTAACAGTTAAAAAAAATAGAGGAAAACAATAAAATAAAATAATCTTAGCTGCACTGAAATATTTTTAATTGCCTAAAAATTAAATAATTTTGTAAAAGCATACTATATTATAATAAATTTTAGAAATAGTAGTGATATTTGAAAATTAAAAAAAAAAAAAAAGAATGTATTGAGACTTTCAAATACACCATTGGTTTCAATTTCAATTTGAATGGCAATTATTGGTGTTCATTTCCACCAAATTAAAGGGGAGACATCTAGTTTTCATGATAAGTTAAATTAAAACCATACTAAGAGAGCAGGTAAAGCTAGCCAAAAGCCAATCTTAGTAGTGATAAAAAAAGTCAAAGGTCGTATCTAAACATGATACAACTACTTAGACGACTAATGCTATATAATTAATTAGTCAATCATCAAATTCACAAAACTTGGTCATAATGGAAGGTCTAGATTAATTATAATATACGTGCAGGTCATTACAAATTTAAGAGAGCCATAGCCCATAGGGCCCCCAGAAAGGTGACCATTGTGTCCTAAATTCAACCATAACCTGCCACCAATATCTCAAAAGTTAAAATTTATTGTATACATTTGACTTATAAGTAAATAATCATCGTTCATGATTATTGATAATTACTAAGCACAGTTTTCACTGAGAGTTACAAATAATGAGTCAATGAAGTAAGCTTTTACTCACCAAATAAACCCTTACCATATTCAGCATTAATTTAACATTTCAAATAAAAAAATTACTCAGAAAATATAAAGCATTTTATCACGTCATAATCAAGGACGCATATCATAAATATAAGATTTATGTTAACTTAATCACTTTCTTTATTTAGGCTCAGTTCACTTGTGCAAATGGGATATTAGACACTTTACAAAATTTTATGCATTTTTAATACTAATTTTTATTGAATGGAAAAGATGCACAATTAAATGGAAAAACATATAGAAAGTAAACATTTAAATGAATATATTCTGAATTTGGTGCCAAAAAAAAAAAGCCAAATATTATTTTAAGTGCGGTTTTAACTATTCATATAACCCTAGCTATATTTATCATTGCTTTCTTATAGATAACATGTATCACATTAACTTTAATAGAATTAACGGACAAAATAAAAAAAAATAAAAAATCAACTCCACTTAGCCACTTTTTTAATCTTTTTAAACTAATATTCAAAAATTCAAACAGTCAATGCCAAATTTGAATCTCACTAATTCTTCTCTCAATACTAAAAGAAAAAAAAACAATACTCAAGGAATCAAGAAAAATCTCTTATGGCTTAAATCCTCTCCTCTTTTCCACTTCCCTCATCCTCACCACCCCTCCATCATCATTACCACGTTTTCATTTTCTTTATTTCTGTTTTCTGAATTCACTTATGCTTTCCTCTTCCTCTTCAATTTAATAAAAACCATAATTTTACAACAAAATAATTAAAAAATCATAACTTTTCAAAGAAAAAAAAAGAATAACATATATTTTGTTCTTTGTTCTTTTATTTTTTTTTGCATTTTGCCATTTGCACTTTTATTTCTATAAATTATTTCTCCACACTTTCATTATTGTTGAATTTTGCACTTTGCACTTTTATTTCTATAAATTGTCCCCTCATATTTTTGTTTTTGTTAACATCTCTCCTTGCCATTTTGTTTTTACGCTTTGTTAATGACGTGAGAAATGTTAGCAAAAGTAAAAGTGTAAATTTGTAGAAACAAAAATATAAGGGGTAAAACTCAAAAAAATGAAAATATAGGGAAATAACGTGTAAAAATAAAAGTATGAAGGGTAAAACGTTAAAAAAAAAACAAGGGCAAAACATGCATTTTTCAAAAAAAAAAAAAAAAAAAAAACTATCAACATGAGGCCAGCCACAATACATCTCTCACCTCCCTCATCTCTGCACATCAAACTACCTCTATCTCAAGTTACCCAGACATGAGAAAAAAAAAAAAAAAACTCCGTTTCAACAAAGTGGTTGAGGAAAATACAACCCTCACTTTCACAAAAACGCAAACCCATTTCAACAAAGCTCACGAACACAAATCCATTTCAAGAAATCGATTAAGGAAGAGGAGGGGAAAAAGTAGCCATGGTGATAAATTTGAGATGATAATTTGACAAAAACTCATTGTAACAAACCAAAAAATAAATTGAAAAAACAAAAAAACACACGGAAGGAAGAATTTCGTTGTTGTTGCTATTGGAAAAAATAGAGAATATTTTTGGAAAATTCCATCATAAGTTTGAAGAATTTTTGAGATTAGGAGAAGGCTCTGTCGCCAACAAACCATCCACCAAATTATCCATTCTTAACACTGATAATTCAAAGCTTGTGGATATTGTCGGTGATGATGACTCGGTTGATGAAAGGGTCGAGGATGTTGCAGAGGAAGTTACAAGCATAGAGTTTAATGGGTTTTCGAAGGCTTGAAAAATGAAGGAGGAGATGAGGTTGATAATGGTGTCTTCGTGGAATATGTAGACCTTGAAACTGAGTGATGGAAAGGTGGATCAAACGAATTGAGTGAGGACGGGGACAAGCCGGGTTGAAACTGGCAGCGATGAAGTTGAGGAAGATTTTTTTTCTGGGCAGAAGGAATATTTGAGGATGAATGTTTTTGGGTAACACTGAAGTTATGTCATAATTAATAATATATTGTTACATTAGGTAAAATTTATTATTCACTGTTAAATTAAATATAATTAAATAATATTAAATTAAATAAAATTATTATTAACTATTGAATTAAATTACATTATTTGACAACATTATAAATTTCGTCTCTATAGAATTCACTTGCTTTTTATCTATGTGATTTTGTTAATATATACTCTCCCTCTTTGTATTGTGTGGAACTAGAATTATGGGGTAAATTTCACTTATTGTCCCTCAACTTATAACTGATTAATTTAAATATTTTTAAATATTAAAAATTCACTTAAAAATTACTAAGATCGGATTATTTCACCGGAAACATAACGTGAACAATAACCGCTAACTTTTTTATTTTTAAAAGCCATCAAATTCAACTATTTTCCCACAAACACAAAATCCATGGAACCATCACCACTCTGCATCCTCTCAATCTTTCTCCTTTTGCTTCGAATCCATCAACCATCAAACTGCCAACAAGAATATACCAGAACTAAGTCATTGGATTGCAGAGAAAATTCTTCTATGTCAAAAGGGTACGCTTGCAATGGAAATCAAATTCCATGCCAGTCCTTGATAACCTTTTCTCCCCGTCCAGCCTATCAATCCCCCATCACCATTTCAGATCTTTAAGATTCTGAAGCCTTGACGATGGCCTTGATCAATAATGTATCATCCATGTTCACATTTTCTTCTGAGAAATTTGTCATAGTACCCATTTCTTGTTCACGTTCTGGTAACATCTACCTGCATAATACTTCTTATTTTATTTAAGATTCAACTGAGACGTATTTTGCAATAGCTAACAACACTTACCAAGGCCTAACCACTCGTCAGGCAATCAAAGGACAAAACCATCAAGCAGGCCAAAATCTTGAAGTATTTTTTCCTGTCATGGCTGATAGTTCCTCTAAGATGTGCATGCCCAAGTCGAAACCAAATGGCAAAATGGTGCAATATCCTTACTGATGTATATGGTGACATTGGGAGATAGCATTTCATCTATTGGCCAATGCTTTTGGTATCGATGAAGCAAGCGTCCTGGAGGCTAACATGTTGTCACAAACCAGCAATATCTATCCCTTCACACCAATTCTGATTCCACTTATAAACCAGAATCGTTTGACAAATCCATGGAATTCAACAAATCCAGGCAATGTTTCTTGTCGCTCTCCCACTGGATCTGCTTCAGATATTGATTGCGTACCGCAAAGTAAAAGTTTCCTGCCAAATTGGTTGCACTATTAAGTGGGGCTGAGTATTCGGTTCGGTTCAAACCAAATCAAACAAAGTAAAATCAAATAAATTGAAATATATTTAGAAATTAATTGAACCGAACCAAAATATTTATGAAATTGAGTTAGACCGAACTAAAAAAATTTGGTTTGATTCGATTTTTTAATTTGATTTCGCAACATCAAACAAACTCATCAATCAAACTAAAAAAACTCATCCAACTCCTCAAACGAACTAAAAAATTGAAGAGCATAATTGAATTTGAATTTTAAATTACAACACAATTAATCGGAAAATCCATACAATTAAACAAAAATTTATAACATAAAAAATTTTAAAAGTAATCTACCAATACAAAAGTTAGTAAATGGACAAAGAGCCATATTACATCAAACGAAATATTAATACAAATTTTAAACAAATTTATGAAAAATTTATGCTTTGGAAAAAAAAAAAAAAGAAATATCTTCCCTTATAATAGAGTGAAGAAAGAGCCGTTTTAATCTCCTTTCTTTGATCTACCCTCTCCTTTCTTTCAATCTTGTTATCATATTAAAAGCCATTATTGTGCTCTCCTCTACTTGAGGATGATGAAAAGAGAAAAAGAAAATAAAAAAGGAAGAGGAATGATTCATGTTAATGAAATATCGGATGTGTTTTAGTAAAAAGAAATTGAAGAAATAAGAGAAGAAAAATCAGAGAAAGAATGAAAAAGGAAAATGGCCAGAAAAAAGATGAAGATTGAAGAGAATGACTAGAAAAACTAACTCTTTATTTGGTTGGAGAGAAGTCAAGAGAAAAGAAAAGAAAAAAAAAGAAATTAAAATTATTTTCCTTGTTTGGTTGGCAAATAATGAAAACAAAAGAAAAGAAAAGAAATTAAAATTATTTCCCTTGTTTGCTTTGCAAATAATGAAAAAACAAAACGAAAAGAAAAGAAATGAAGAGAATTAGAGAGAATTTAGAGTAGTAAAAATTTCTCTCCATTTTGAAGAGAAATGTGAAGTTGAAAGTGTATGATATATTAAATTATCAAAACACCCATAATTTGTCTTCGTATATTATCCTTTCAATAAGTTAAAAAAGTAAATTATACTTAATAAATTTGAATTTATTTCTTATGCAAAGAAGAAATTGAAACAAGAGAAAGGAAATTAAATTTCTTTTCTTTTCTTTTTATTTTATTTCTCTTGATTACCAAACATAGGGTAAAAAAGATGTAGAACTTCTTTAATTATAGGGTAAAAGATATAAATGCGCTTAAGAGCGTTATAAAATTATAAAAAATATATTTATCTTATTTTGGTTCAGTTTATTTGATTCTTATTCATATAAATTGAATTGAAAAGAAAAAATTTAAATATTAACAATCGAATCAAATTATAAAAATAATTGAATCAAATCAAACTGAATTGACTAATTCGATTTAATTTCTCAGTTTTGGTTCGGTTTTGCTCGCCTCGACTATCAGGTCTATCTCTTTTGCTCGGTTCATCTCATTGTAATTATATTAGGCAATTAATCCTAGTGGAATAAACATATTTCAGGTGTCAGAGTTGGCGTGAGACTCGTATGTATAGTCCTTTTTGCCTACTAGTTATATCAATACCTGAAAGAAAGCAGATTTAGAATTCAAAAAGCAAAGTTTTTTTGAGCAAATGGTGGATTCTTGTTGCAATAAAGGCTCTCATCTTATGGAAGTAGTGAAAAGGCCAAACTATTTTCTACAGAGGAGTTGCAGCGAGCAACTAATAACTATTTACAAAGGATGCTACCAGATGGTAGCATAGTTGTTGTCAAGAGATCAAAAACCATTGACAGAAGCCAAATTGAGCAATTTATAAATGAGATTGTCATTCTGTCTCAGATAAACCATCGACACATTGTGAAACTTCTAGGATGTTGTTTAGAAACTGAATTCCCATTCCTAGTTTATGTTGCTAAAAAGATTACGAGTTTTCTTTGGTTTAGAAATGGTGCATTGAAGATGTTTTTATAAAATGCCAAGGTGCAAGAAGAGAGAAAAAAGTGGGTCAGAAGAAATTGTGGCCACGTGGCTTTTAAAAATAAAAAATTAGCAATTATTGTACACATAATGTTTCCGGTGAAATAATCCTATCCGAGGAATTTTTAACATTTAAAGATATTTAAATTTATTCATTATAAGCGGAGGGACAATGAATAAAATTTATCCAAAATTATGTGATTCATTGCCTGCTGTTCACATATTACTGTTTATGGATAACACTATTTTCGTTTTGTTTTTAGAGTACTATTTTTTTTTGTATTGGGTGAGCTATATGTGGATTTACGTAATTATTGTAATATTTCTAACTTTTTTGAATCGAATTATACTCATTGGTATATGTTGTAACTCCTGTAAATTTTTTTTAATCAAATCTCTATTTCATGTTAAAAAAAATATTGAGCAAAATGAAGTTTTAATATGGCTGGAATTCTTATTTTATTTTATTTTTTTATTATCTCAGTTAATTTTGTTAAAGTCTGAATAAGGTCTATTATATATTGGATATGTTAATATAAATTCAAACAATTTAAAATTCAATTGATTTCAAAAAAATTTCAACACTAAAATAATTTTATATGATAAATCTAGAAGGTAATTTAAGCTTTCACCCTATAGTACATTGTTATTTCACCATTAAATTATTAGTCTAATAATAATAATGAAACATAAAAGATAAATGAGATCACATGACTTCATTTAGAAATGTGTGGTAGATTTTAACACAGGTGATCCGTTACCTACATAAGATCAAAGGGCGCGCTTAACTGATTCAGTATAACTAACTTATGAAAATACCGTTACTGATTTTTGCTATATTTCAACTGAAGACCTTAACTAACACCAATTTTCCCGGTCAACAAAAATCACACTCGATTCTTCTTTTAGATTCATTTCTTTCCCATTCCTGCAAATCCCTTTTCATCTCTTTCTGTTTCTGTAATAGCAAGAGAAAAAAACTAAAATCAATCTTTTGTACTAATGTTTTCGCGGGCTTTCCTAAGGAACCCATCACAGTCTATCAAAAAAGTCTTCACACGCCAGTTCTGTAACAAGTCAGAAGGGTCTATTTCGTTGTGGCTGTCTCGGCCATTCTTTAATCAGTCAGGCTATGGTCATGATCTGAAGAATAGTGGGGATGCAATATTGTTGAAATTGTTGTTAAGATCAGTCTCTTCAGGGATTGTGATTGTTGGTTCTAGCTTGGGATTTAGCTATTGGTACTCTTGCTTGATTGATGAGAGTTCTTTTGTGTCTTCGCTGAAAGTGCAAATGAGACTGTATGGAAGTCTAACAATAATGATCTCCTCCTGCACAAGAAGAAGCATAAATTCCTCTTCAGAGGTACAAATACTCCATTTCCCATTCATGTTTCCTGAATGTGTCGATTCATATATATGTAAATATGCTGTTGTTAGAATACTATACTAGTTTAATACTATGTGTGCTTCTATTGTGATACATGTTTTTGCCAATATTTCAGATGACTATAGGAAAAGAATTTTCTTTAATTATGAAAAGTGCATAAGAACTCAAAGTCCTCCGGAGAAGGTGTGTATGATGTATCTATTCTCTGGCATTCTGATTCTTCTCCTCACTTCTTGATTTCTTTGTTCGTTTACCTTTCAGGTTTTCGAGTATTTTGCATCTCTTCGAACCCCAGCTGGGGAGGTTCTTAGGACACCAGCAGACTTGATGCGAGCAGTCGTCCCAGTGTTTCCTTCATCTGAATCGGATCGTGTTAGAGAGGGCTTTCTGAGAGGGGAGCGAGTTCCTGGCGAGTTGCATTGTGAGCCTTCACAATTTTTCATGATTTTTGATACTAACAATGATGGGCTTATATCTTTTCCAGAGTGAGTTTAATGTGAATGTGCATTTCAACTCGTCTATAATTTTGATGTAACCTCAATACAATTTGCAAAGTTTTCCGTTTAATTAATATATTTGTTCTCTTAGTTAAATCTTTTCTTGTTTGCAATCAGGTACATCTTTTTTGTTACACTTCTCAGCATTCCTGAATCTAGCTTTTCTGTAGCATTTAAAATGTTTGACCTCAACAATAATGGGTACACCTCTTGTGCCTTCAAGAGCTTTCATCTATATCGACATAGTTTTTTTTTTACTTGACACAAGGGAAGAGAAATCAAAGATTTACGTACCCTGGGATATGCAATGGAGACAATTCTTTAGTTGTTGATCAACTTTTGGTAAACTGTGGTCATTGCATAAAAAGATGTTGTGTTCATTTTCTAGCCTTTCTTCAATATGTAATCCACATTTCATAGCTCAGCTTCCATTGGTCTGTCAAAGCTTGATGATTAACATTTGTGTTACTGTGACTATTGGCAGAGAGATTGACAGGGAAGAATTCAAGAAAGTGATGGGTTTAATGCGATCACCAAACAGGCAAGGGGCAAGCCACAGGGATGGATGGCGAATTGGGTTCAAAGCTGTGGAGCCTGTGGAGAATGGTGGGTTGGTAGAGTACTTCTTTGGCAAAGATGGCAAGACCTGTCTAGAACTTGGAAGATTTGTTCAATTTTTAAGGGAGTTGCACCATGAAGTATGTACTTATTCTTAGCTCTTTCTCCACAGAATTCTGGTGCAAGTTTGAAGTTTTACCATTTTTAGATCATTTTTGTTTTGATAAATATTCAAATATATAGTTCCTTTTTAGCCACATCATGTTAATTTGCATTGGCAGATTCTGAAAATATTGAAATTTTACAGATTTTAAGGTTGGAATTTGCACATTATGACTTCAAATCCCAGGGAACAATATCAGCTAAAGATTTTGCCTTGTCCATGGTTGCATCTGCTGACCTTAGCCATGTAACCAAGTTGCTGGACCGGGTTGATGAATTAAACAATGAGCCAAATCTTCGAGACATACGAATTACCTTCAAAGAGTTCGCAGAGCTACGAAAGCAATTGCAGTCTTTATCTATTGCCATTTTCAGTTATGGAAAAGTAATGGAACACTAACAAAAAATGATTTTCAAAGAGCTGCATCCCAAGTATGCTTCTTAATAACCTATAACTTCTTTTGCCTTCCACTAATTAATACCTACACTATCCTTATATTGATGGTGCTATTTAAATTTTACCAGGTATGTGGCATCTCCATTACAGATAATTTGGTTGACATAATATTCCATGTGTTCGATGCTGATCGTGATGAGAGTTTAAGCTCAGATGAGTTTATAAAAGTTTTACAAAGACACGAAAAGGAGAGGTCGCTGCCTAGAGAGGCAGGTTTGAAGGGTTTGATATCTTGCTGTTCCAGTTGTGCGAAAAATTACTCTCTAGTTTATTAGATTATGCATTATGCTGCAAAGGAAAAGAATGATATGACAGTGAATTTTGGTTCTCCTTTCAAGCTTGAGCAGCTGGAAGAAAATGTAGGGCTAGTCTTCATTTTATTTTGTTAAAATTTTTGGAAATATTTTCACAATTTTTCTGCAGATTGAAGTGAAGGTGATGTGCCATGGCCTGTTGCATATGCCACAGCAAAGTCACCTCTGTCACTGACTTCAAAATGTACAGTTGTTTGTGTTGATATATGTCTATATTTTTTCCAAATTCTATCAATGATTTATTTTTTTGTATAAGTTAATTTAAGTAATTGTGAGCATCTTTTCTGCTTCAATATGGAATTCATAGTAGCTTAATGTATTCTCATTCTAGCATTTTTCTGGTGGTGACAGAGACTGATCTGTCATTATTAGGCGAGCAAGAGCGAGGAGATTCATTAATCATTTTCAAAGTGGACTTGAAAGTCAAAGTCTCCTAATAATGCAAGTTAGTCAAATACAAATTTATGCAGCTCAATTCAATCACAAAGTATATTCATTTGCCAACCAAATTTGACTTGTTGGATTAACACATACATGGCTATAACACTAGACAAACAACCAGATTCACCCACAAAATTCTAATCCAAGGCTCTACTAACAAGAGGGTTTATCAAATGGAGCTAAACCGGCCATCAATAGTGGTGATCGTAATAATTGTATTACAGGTATGGTAGTGTTATAGCTGTTCAGAGAGTGAGAAAGAGGCTCTTTTGAAACTCAAAGCTTCCTTAAACTATCCCAATGGAAGTTCCCTGTCTTCATGGGGTACAGATACTGACTGCTGTAATTGGGACAACATAGAATGCAGTCCCCGCCAAGGGGCAGGCCATTAGGGCCCCAAATTTTTTTATAAAATTTTAAAATGAAATTTTTTAAAAATGCCTATATTTTTCCTTTTGCGTAGTTTAAAGGGCCAATGTAGAAAAAAAATATAGTATAATTTATTTTAAAATTTTTAATTTTTTTAATGAAGAAAAGATTCAAAATTTTCTTTTGTCTATAGCCTCCATACTTGGTGGGCCGGCTCTGATAGAATGCAGCCTCACTACAAGAAGAATCCCCCGGCTCTTTCTTTCAAATACACGGGATTGGAACTTTGGAATTGGTACCTAAATGCCTCCCTATTTCTTCCCTTTAAAGAACTTAATGCTCTTTACCTGATGAGAAATCATATAGCTGGTTTTGAAGGAGTATTAAGACTCAGCAACTTGGAGCTTCTTGATTTAAGCGAAAACGATTTCGAACATAGCATCCTATCCTCTCTAAGTAGACTTTCATCCTTAAAATCATTGTTCATATACAACATTGGATTGAAAGGAATAATTGATATTCAAGGTGAGCTAGACATGCTTCTTCCTTTCCTGCTCTTTAAGTCTCAATGCCCTTTCTGCTATAATTGAGTCATACTATTTATATATGAACAGAATTGGATAGACTAACAAGCTTGAAGGTACTGAATATGGGAGGCAACAAAATCGAATTCTTTGAATCCTTTCATGGTATATGTTTCACAAATTTTGTGCTCAAATTTATTTGTTACAGTCCATGAATCATTCTTGTCTTCTTCCTGCAGATGTTAAAGGTCTGAGCAACTTAAGCACCTTTTTTCTGGATGATATAGCCACCAAAGGAAGAAGCATTTCGCTTAAATCCTTGGAAGCATTCCCATCCGTCAAGACCTTTTTATCTAAGAGGGAATAATATAATTTGAAGAGAAAACTTTTGCTAAAGGTAAAAGATTGTGGGAATGATGCATAAAACTAAAAGCATTTCATTTGTGTTGTTGATTAAATTGGATATAATTTTGGTACACCTTGCCAATAGAGTTTCATAACTTGACTAACCTCGAAGAATTTGACGTTACCATATATATGTCTTACCATAAATTCACCTTAATTCTGATGTAAGAGTTTCACCTTAATTCCTCACATGGGCTAACAAAACTTTCAACTAATTAATTTCATCAAAAAAATAGGACAAGTTTTTTTTTTATTATTTTTATAAAATTATTAGAAATATACTTTTATATTATCATTAAATGCTTTACACACAGCACCCATATCACTTAATATTCAAGAAAAATATCTAAAATAAAATAAAATCCTATATATTTATAGAAATAAAAATCATAATATAAAAATATTAATTTAGAGTGGGGCTTAATTCCCTAATTTTATTTCTGATGAAGGGATATGAAAATCCTCCTCCATTTATAGGACTTAGAGAAAAGAAATCTGATAGGAACTGTCAAACTGTTTATTTTTCTTATTGCCCATTAATGTGGTGGACCCAGAAGATTGATTGTGGATGAAAGAGACGGAAAGAAGGTTATAATGTAATAAATGTGATGTAATCTAATTAAATCAAATTTCAGCTCCCAACGGTATTGAAATTTTATTTCATTATAAATAATATAGCAAATACTGTAATTAAATTTAATTACATTTCCTCATATTTTATTATATTATAATATAATTTAATGTAATTATAATGGAAGTCTTTTTTATCATAATGGTGCACCTTTGATTTCCTTTTCAGAGCATGCCGAACATGAAAAGGAGGTCTGTTTAGGAAGGGGTAGAAAATGGGAATGGAAAATTAAACTTGAAATCCACAATTTTTCATAAAAAGACCTCAATTTTTACAAGTAAACACATCAGAAGAAGAGGAAGAAAAAGCCAAGTCAAAGTCAAAGTCTCCTTTCAATAATACATGCTCTATAGCCTATAAGAAGTAGAAAGAAGAAAAAGCGAAAAGAATAGGCAATGAATATTAACATGGATCTAAACCAGTTTTGGACATCAGTGATGGTGGTTTTACTGTTACAAGGGAAATTGTGGTGTAATGGTTGTTGGGATGAGGAGAGAACTGCTCTGTTGAAGCTCAAAGATTATTTCAATTTCCCTGATGGCAAGGCCATGTCTTCTTGGGACAAAATTCCCAACTGTTGCTTTTGGGAATATGTTGAGTGCAACTCCACTACAGGCCGAGTAGTCTCTCTTTATCCTTGGAAGTATTGGGGATTGGGAGATTGGTATCTTAATACCTCTTTCTTTCTTCCCTTCAAAGAATTGAATAGTCTTCACTTGGAACAAATTAACATCTTGGGTTGTGTTCAGAATGAAGGTTTGTTTCTTTCATATTTAGTTTTAATTAGATTTTCCATTTTCTTTTTAGTTAATTAGCCTTTAGTCAGGTTCTAACTCGTAACCTCATAGTTCATAATCTTAAAATCGACTGCAAGTCATAGTTTATTGCGTTTAAACCTTACAGTTCTAACGTCGACTGTAATTCATAATTTATGACTTCTTCTGACTGACTGATGACATAATCCCCTTTTCAGGTTTTGAAAGATTATCAAGTCTTCACAATTTAGAAGATCTCAGTTTAGATGATAATCAGTTCAACAACAGTATCCTTTCATCTCTGAGTAGTCTTTCATCTTTAAAATCATTATCTCTGAAAAACAACAGACTCAAAGGAATAATTGATATTCAAGGTGAGATTGACTTCTTCCTCTCTATCAAGTAAAACCCACATTGGAAAAACTTTTTTGCATTTCATCGGGATCATCACACATGGGCAGGAATGAATAATCTAACAAGCTTGAAGGAGTTGGCTTTACAAGGGAATGAAATTGAAGGCTTTAAATCCTCTCATGGTATGACTTGAGTACTTGATCTTCACTATATTTGTTTTTTATATGATTTGATTCTTGAATTAATTTAGTATTGAAGACTTTTCAGGGTTGAGCACTGTTGAGGTCCTTGATCTGAGTAATAATCGCCTTAACAACAGCATGCTCTCATCTCTTAAGGGGTTTTCATTTCTCAAATCTCTGAATTTAGGATATAATTCACTCAAAGGAACACTTGACATGAAAGGTTATATATGTTTCTTTTTTCTTAAAATATATTTTCTTCTATATCATTAATTAATAACACATGATTGGATTAAACTGAAACTAATGATGGATGATCGATGTTTTATGGTGATCTAATTATTTGACACTCTTTCTTGGTGCCTAGAACTGGACGATTTGAACAACTTGGAGGAGCTAGACCTTAGCGGAAATGAGATGATCAAGTTTGAGGCCTTGACAGGTACTAGTTAAATTTGAGATTGACTAATTGGTGAGAGTAAGCAATTATTAATTCCCAACTAATCTCTATTACCCGAAAGAGAATATAAATAAAGACTTCATTTTTGAGTCCCTTTAAAGTGATTTGATTAAAGGAAAAAAAATATTCAGATCAGAATTGGAATGATTGATTTTGATTCATTGTGTTTGATTTGTTAAAAAAGACTCCAAAGTAAAAATGGATCCATTCCACTCTCCTCCCTAAAAAATAAAATTCTCATTCCATAAGAACAAAATCAGATATATATTATTTGATTAATTTAATAAATATTTTACATATGACATGTATAATATCAAAATTAAATATATAAAATAAATTAGTAATTAACTTTAAAGTAATAAATTCTAAATTCTAAATAATAATACAATAATAAAGAAAATATAATTTTATTAAAATCTTTAATTGAAAATAAAAATAATGTAATAATTTCATTCTTAACTATAATATTATTATGTTTAGTATATTACAATATAAAAATTTTATTTACTTGAACTATGTAACTCTTAAAACTTTATTTTTTTCCATTTTGTGACAAATGATACACGCGCGCGCGCGCATATATATATATATATATATGTAAAAATGTTAACCCTGTCCAAGGAGGGGGCTACTACAAGCGCTTGTAGCAGAATACTCTACACTATTATTTATTTATAAAATAAAATTTTTTTGGTTCATTAACTCAAGAATAAATGGCTACAAATTGGTGCATTTCTGTTCCTAAATGCAGACACTAGAGGTCTAAGAAAGCTGAGCAAATTAATTCTGGATAATATCACCACAAATGGAGAAAGCTCTTCACAGCTGCAATCATTAGGAGCATTTCCATACCTCAAGATGCTCTCTCTAAGAAAAAATGATTTCAAAGGAACAATATTTAGTCAAGGTGTAGTAATGATGCCTAAATTTCTTGCTCTTATAGTTGTTGTCATGTGTTCTTTATGTTTCTATGTACAGTTTTCTAAAAAATTTGTTGCTTTTTATACAGAGTCTCATAACTTGACCAATTTGGAAGAGTTGTTCCTTGATGATTGTTCTTTGAATGCAAACTCGCTTCAAAGTCTTGGAGCAGTGCCTTCTCTTAAACTTTTGTCTCTATGTAGCCTTAAAGGCATCGTACCCTCTCAAGGTAACAAAGTGCTAAACCGTATGATATGGTTTTGAGTTTTCATTTTTCTTTGAATCTGTTTTCTCAAAATATAAGATGGTCTAACATCAGTTTTGGTAATATCCAAGAATTACTATTGCATAGCCAAAGCTTAATAAATAATGTGAAAAAAAAAAAAAAAAAAAGAGTGAGGCTTTGGATTCATATCATTGTCTTGTTTTAATCCTGCATTATGTATCTTATTTTTGTAGGCTTTCCCAATTTGAAGAACCTGGAACATTTATACTTGAATTTTACTACAACAAGTAACAACTTTATGCAAATTGTCGCAAAAATGACCTCTCTTAAGACTTTAATATTGTCTTATAGTGGACTCAGTGGCACCATACCAGTGGCCGGAGGTAAGGTTCTCTTATCTTTTTCTCTGTCACACAAACATCTTAAAGTATTCTACCTAAATTTTTTGTGAATAAATAAAATTTCAGGTGTTTGCGAGTTGAAACTTCTTCAAGTGCTTGATATGGGGTTTAATAATCTCAATGGTACATTGCCTTGGTGTCTGGCAAATTTGACATCGCTTCGACGATTAGATCTTTCTTTCAATCAATTTACTGGAAGAATATTTCCTCTTGAGGGTTTGACATCCATCCAAGAATTAGAACTTTCAAACAATCACTTTCAAATCCCAATTTCACTTAGTCCATTTTTCAACCATACCAAACTCAAGAATTTTGATGGTAAGGATAATGAAGTATGTGGGGAAATAGAGTTACATAATTTGATCCCAAAATTCCAACTAGAGACTCTCATTTTGTCTGGTCATGGATATGGTGGAGCATTTCCAAAATTCCTCTACCATCAGCATGACTTGCAATTTCTTGATCTCTCAAACGTCAAAATGAAGGGAGACTTTCCATTTTGGTTGCTAGAAAATAACACAAACCTAGAAACGCTTCATTTAGTCAATAATTCTCTTTCAGGGCCTCTTCAGTTGCCACTTCATTCTCATATGAAGTTGTCACACTTAGATATCTCTAATAATGGCTTCTACGGGCATGTACCGATGGGAATTGGAGCATCCTTGCCAATGTTACAGACGTTGAAAATGTCCAAAAATAGTTTCAATGGTAGTATTCCTTCTTCATTTAACAACATCAGCTTCTTGCAAGCTTTACAATTAGATGGAAATCAGTTCACAGGGCATATCCCTGATAGCTTATCTAATTGTTCCTTTTTGGAGATGTTGGATATCAGTGATAACCATCTTTCTTGTAGGATTCCAGGGTGGATGGGAAATATGTGTTCTCTTAAGGTTTTAGACCTTTCAATAAACAGCATCTTTGGAAGTCTACCATCAAACTTTAACCCTTCACAGTTAGTACACATTTACCTGTCTGAAACTGGAATACAAGGATCAATAACGGATGCATTCTACAACTGCTCTGAGTTGATAACATTATATCTTAGCAGTAATTCCTTCACTGGAACTATTCCAAAATGGATTGGTAAGCTTTCTCTGTTGAGCTATCTTTCCTTGAGTTATAACAACTTTGAAGGTGAGATTCCAAATCCTTTGTGCAATTTAAGCAGCTTAAAGTTGATTGATTTATCTCATAATAATCTTTCTGGACATATTCCTCGTTGCCTAAAAATTACTGAGGGGTCAGGTGTCATAGATCCAGGAACTAGAAGTGAGCAACAGCCTTTTGATTTTACGACAAAGTGGATGAGATATTCGTACCAGGGAAGCATTCTCATGTACTTTTCTGGAATGGATCTTTCCCACAATAAATTGACTGGAGGGATTCCTGATAAGATTGGAAACCTTCAGATGATCAAAGTGTTGAACCTTTCCCATAACAGTTTGACAGGACCAATTCCACCAACATTCTCAAACCTGAGAGAAATCGAAAGCTTGGATCTTTCCTACAACAACTTGGATGGGAATATCCCACCTCAGCTCACTCAACTATATTCTCTAGCTGTCTTCAGTGTAGCACATAATAACTTATCTGGAAAGACACCTGAAAGAGTTGCACAGTTTGCTACTTTTGACAATGGCAGTTATGAGGGAAATCCTTTCCTTTGTGGACTGCCACTACCAAAGAGTTGCACTGCTGCAAAACCAGCATCACCGATGCCAGAAGTTTCAACTGATGATAATAATGAAAAGAGTGGTTTCATAGACATGGGTGTTTTCTATGTGAGCTTTCTAGTGGCTTATGCCATGGTATTGTTAACAATGCTTACGGTTCTGTGTGTAAATCCATACTGGAGACAAGCATGGTTTTACTGGGTTGAGGTCTGCATTGCTAATTGCCAACAATTCCTAGAGGACAATGTTTATAACCTATTCAAATTAAAAGCGACATAACCTTGTTTTCTGGATTGTGTATTGGGTTTTTCTTTGCATCCCCTTTTGCTTTGTTAAGTTGGAAATGAAGTTAGTTCTTGATATAGTATTTGATTTTGATGTAAGAATGTGACTTTGTTGGGGTTGGTGTTGGTGCTGATGCTGGAGGGCTCTCTCTCTTTGAGAATCAGTAATGTTATCATATGGTGAGCATGCCACTCCAATAAAAAGTTAGGATCTTGCGTAGGGATACGCATTTTAAAAGGCTTATTTTGAATAAATAATAATAAGTATTTTTTTTTAAAAAAAAAGAGTAACAGAATTGTTAATAGAAGTTTTTATTTTTTTATTAAATTATTTTAAATTAAAATTAATTTTTAAATATAATCTTTTAAATACAATAATTAACAAAAAATAAAATTGAATTCATTTAAATTATTTTAAATTTCGAATTTTCAAATAGAGTTAACGGCAGTTGGGAAGCATAAAACTTTCAGTGCATCCTACCTCAGTTTGCAAATGAAGCGGGCTTTGACAATTGTTACACTTTCTTCTACAGATTATCTGCAACTCTTACACTTAAAACTCCATGGCATGATCCCACAATTTCCTCCTCACACGGGCTAAAAATCTGATAAAATGGGTAAAAATGTTTTTTTTTTTCAGAGCCCATTAATGTGGTACCTAGAAGATTGATCATGCGTCGACGAGGAAAAAAAAATATGATGCAACAAAATGTGATAAGATGGAAGTAAATTTAATTTTATTGAAATTTTTTTTGATTATATATATATATATATATCTTATTACAGAAAATTACACCTACCAAATAGGAGAATGACTAAGTTAATAGATATCTTAAAAATTTATTTGAATCAACTTAAAAAAAGATATAAATTCAAAAACTGTTAAAAAAAAATGAATAGATGTACTAGCCTAACCCTATGATAATAAAACCCTCTCTAAGATTGAAGGTTTATTCTAAAGAATGCAAGCTAGGTGCAAATTCATATAAGAAAGTAATATATATATATATATATATATATATTTGATAATTAAAATTTTGGTTTTTTTTACTTGATTCTCACTATAAATTCATTTTTAAATAATGAGATATAATTTAATAGTTCTTTGAAAAAAAAAAGAGATATTTTAATAGTCATTTTAATCAATTCAATGTAAAAATGGATATTACTTTCATATAATTTTAGTTATTTAAATTTCTTAGAGAAAGTTCAAATTAATAAAAGTCTAGTTATTACAATGGGGCACCTTTCGTTTCCCTTTCAGAGCATGCCAAACTTTACTCTTTTTTTTTTTTCCCAGAAAAGCAGGTCTGTTTGGGAAAGAACAAAAGAATTTGGGGGGAGAATGGAAAATTAAACATGGGACCCACAGTTTTATTTCATGTAATGTGTGTCCACCTCCATTAGTGTCTTCCCAAACGTACGTATGGTGTTTTGCCGGCCAAAGTTGACTTGATAAGCTACCATGCATTGGAAGATTGCCTGGGTACAATTCTATACGATCAATTCACTGTTGGATGATTGGAAGTCTAATCAAAGCAGCTCAAGGGCTTTAAGATTTAGGTGCGCTAAAATATTTCCAAGCACTTTGGAGCAAAGTTCCGTGCTTCAGTCTGAGATACCATTTCTCAATTTTCCCTTTTTTTTTTATATACACAACTAAGATATTTTGAGGCAGTTTACATATGAACTTTTAGAGTGATATTAAAGCGCAACTCTATATGCAACGTGTAGATATAGCATGATAGAGAAATGCAGAGTAGAGGTCTCGTTTTTCAAAATATTAATTTTAGAATTAAATTCAAATATCAATAAATCTTTGCTTTAGTGGTAATGAAATCGTGTTGAAAGTTCAAAAATTCCACTTGAGTCAAATTCTAAAAACAGACCAAGGTGGAAAAAAACTGCTCATCATTACTTAAAAGCTCAAAACAGCGGCTCAGCCTATTAAGCATCAACAAAACAATTTCTTTGGGACTAAGATGGTGCTCAGGTGGGTGTGGACGGGGCTATAGTAATATTGTGATTAGAGACATGGTGGTGCGATGGTTGTTGGGATCAAGAGAGAATGGCTCTCTTAAACCTTAAAATTTTCTTCGACAGTCCTCTGGTTCTGCAAAACTGGGTTGATGATGCAGAACTGTTGAAGGCAAGAGGAGCAGCCGCTGCTGCTGTTGGTTCTGTTACATTGAAGCTGAAGTGCGGCTGCTACTGTTGATGAAGTTGGCGCTGGTGCTGCAATCTTGGGTGACAGCAAGTGCTGTGTTTTTGTTGTTCTTTTGCATTAACGAAATGCTATGTTATCAGCTTTTGGTTTGCTTTTTTTATTCAAAGTATGGTGCAAGATTTTTACTTGATTTAAACAAAAATTTTTGAAGCAACAAATCTTGCTTAAGTTAAAGGAAAAGTTGATGTAGTCGTTAGAAGTTGTTGTAATGACCATACTCTTGTGTTTTTGTAACAATTATATATGTTAATGAAACAAGTGATATAAAAAGCTCTTCTCCACGTTTTCTACTCTTTTTTTTTTTTTTTTTCATTTTTTACACTCTTAAGATTTGAGAACATCCATCAAGAACACAACTCAGACTGCTGTCAATGGGATAGGGTAGAGTGTAGCAGAACCTCAGGGAGAGTGACAAAACTCTCTTTAAATGAAACAAGTACCTATTGGATTTTAGGAGAATGGCATCTTAATGCTTCTCTTTTTCTTCCTTTTCAAGAAATGGCCGGTCTCTACCTGAAAGGAAACTCCATTCTGGATTGTCTTGAGAATGAAGGGACTTTGCCTTGAATTTTTGAAAGTTCTTAAAAGTTTTATGCTTTTGAGTTAGTGGCTTCTCCTCGTATCTTACGAATTTTGGAATTTTGTTTCTTGGTGTCAGGTTTTGAAAGATTATCAACAAGGCTGACCAATCTTGATGTACTTGACTTGAGTAACAATTTCTTTGATAAGAGTATATTGCCAACTTTGAGAGGGTTTTCATCTCTCAAATCTCTAAATCTAGCATCCAATCATTTTACAGTACCGATCCAAGCCCAAGGTAATTTCAATCTCATACCTTTTCCATCACCTGTCTGGACTTGGGTGCAGTACATATTATTGTTTTCAAAAATTTTCATGCATCTTGGACTACAGCAAGTAGTTGTTTCCGATCAAATTCCCCAATTTGAGGCAGAAGCTCTATTATAGAATTGTTTAATTTGCAAAGGAATTTCATTAAAAAAAACAATTCATTTGTAAATGAACTTTCACGTTTCAAATCCTATGTCACAATTGTGGAATTTAATAATATGTAAATTCTATCAATTTCAGTAGAATTTAACTTAAATAGAACCAATTATATAAAATTAGAAACATAGAATTTACATGGCAAGTGCTAATTTCTAAATGACATCATTAGAAAGATATCTTTTTCTTGCTCTTGTGTCATGGTATCATTTGTTGTTTGTAATCAGCAGTACTATGAAGTTGACTTTCTCTGTTTTTGTTGATAATACATCTTGTTGAATGTTTTGTAGACTTGCACAATTCTCAGAATTTTGAAGCTTTTTGGATAAGATTGCACTTAACAACAACTTTCTTCAAACTGTTAGAGTGATGACTTCTCTTAAGGTTTTATCTCTGTCTGGTTGTGGACTAAATGGGGCATTACCTAATGCTCAAGGTAAGGTTGATCTTTGCCTCTATCTTTATATGTTTGTTTGTCCGTATGTCTTTACAAGCATGTTTTTCTATAAAAATTCATTGACAGGACTTTGTTCGTTGCTGCATTTGCAAGTGCCAGATGTCAGCAACAATGATCTCCAAGGTACCTTGCCATGCTGTATGGCTTATTTGACATCCCTTCAAGAGTTAGATGTCTCTTCTAATCAATTTTATGGAAATATCTCCCAGTCTCCGCTAAAGATTCTCACATCCCTTGTTGACATAGAACTTTCAAACAATCACTTCCAAATACCATTCTCATTAAGTCCATTTTTCAACCATTCAAATCTCAAGCACATAAAGGCTCAGAGTAATGAAATATATGCAGAAACAGAATTACATTCAGCCCCCGAATTTCGGTTGAATTTTACTCTTCTATCAAATTGCAGAAACTGTGGAGCCTTTCCCAACTTTCTTTTTAATCAATATAAGCTGCAACTAGTTGATCTCTCCTATATTACCTTGAAAACAGAGTTTTCGAACTGGTTGTTGACAACCAACACAAGACTGAAAGTACTTAATTTAGTAAATAATTCTCTTTTAGGCATTTGCAGCTTCCAGTTTATCCTCTTCTTGATCTTTTGGCATTAGATGTATCCAATAATTACTTCCTTGAGCATATTCCCTCGGAAATTGCAGAATATTTCCAACGTTGAAACTTTTGAACATGTCAGAAAATGGTTTTAATGGTGGCATTCCCTCTTCTTTTGGTTATATGAGCTCGTTGGAGATTTTGGAGTTCTCCGACAATCAGTTATCAGGCATCTTACCTGAGGACTTGTCCATCAGTTGTTTCAAGTTACATACTGTCCTACCGTCTAACAACAATTTGCAAGGCCATGTATCCTCTGGAAATTTTAACTTGACAAACTTGTGGTGGTTACAATTGGATGGAAATCAATTCGGTGGAAGGATCCCTGATTGCTTGTTCCAGTCCTCATTGTCAATTCTGGATCTCAGTAATAATCAACTCATTGGCAGGATCCCATGGTCCATAGGCAATTCGTCAAATTTGCAGGACCTGATCACGTCAAGTAATCATCTTGAAGGCCCAATTCACTGGACTTATGACAACTGTATTATCTTGAATTTTGGACCTTGCCAAGAACAATCTCTCTGATGTTTTACCATCTTGCTTTAGCCCTTCATTGCACAAGTTATAACCAAGGTGGAGCTGCATTAGCTGATGTAAAGCTGCTGGAGCTGATGGTGACTAAGCTTGGAGCTGGAGCTGAAATGAAGTATACTAGAAGCTCATCACACGAGTGCAACATATCTCTCTGACCAAGATATTTGCCACTACTAACAACCTCGTCTTTTATTCCTTTTTGCAGAGTTTGTTATATAGATTATTGTGCATAGTTAAAGTAACACTTGCATTTGTTGTAGTTCAAGCAGGCTTGTATATAAGTACTATTTTCACGTACAATTATTCTTTAACGGATGAATAAAATTTCTCTTCAATCTGTTCATCTGGTTCTTTTCTTCCAATGTTTTAACTTGCACATTCATCATTAATGAAGGTTCACCTGTCTGAAAACAGTATAGAAGGAACATTGACAAATGCACTTTTCAACAGTCATTTCTTGGCTAGATTAGATCTTAGCAACAACGGCATAACTGGTGGAATGCCAGATGTGATTGGCAGGCTTCCTGTATTGAGATTTCTTCTCCTGAAGAACAATAGTTTTTATGGTGAAATCCCACATCAAATCTGTCAGTTGCAGCACTTAAGCTTGATAGATATTTCTCATAACAACATCTCTGGTCCCATCCCTCCTTGTCTAATGCTTGATCAGTCTCATGTTTTTGCCTCAGATGTTCTTCCAGCTCCTCCTGATCCATTTAGCTATCCATTTTTTAAACCAGAAAGGCCTTTACAGTTTACAACAAAGCATTTTTCCTACTCTTACCAGGGAAAACTTCTCTCCTACATGTCTGGAAGTGATCTGTCATGCAACAAACTGAGAGGCAATATTCCTCCTGAAATTGGAAATCTTACCGAGATCCACACACTAAATTTGTCATTCAATAGCTTTACAGGTCCAATCCCACCAAAAATTTCCAATTTAAGGGATATTGAGAGCTTAGACCTTTCCTGCAACAACTTGGATGGGAAAATCCCTTCTCAGCTTATTGAGCTAAACTATTTGTCAGTTTTCAGCGTGGTGTACAACAACCTATCTGGAAGACACCTGAAATGGTAGGACAGTCTGCGACATGTGACGCAAGTAGCTAGGAGGGAAATTCTTACCTCTGAGGACAGTGTTAACTTGTGAAAAATTTCTAAATACATCTTTGCTGATGGATGTAATCTTTTTGTTTATTTTTGTAAGTAATGTTAGGTACAAAAGTATGGCCTTCCTAATGTTAAGGTGTATTTCAGTATTTTGCAGCAATGTATGGCCACAATGCTGCTGCAATATTTTCTGTACTATCTATATATATCAATGAAAAATGGTGGAGTAGTAGAACACAGCAATTTAGAAAGTGTGCTCTGTTTTCTCTTTCTTATGGTTTCATATTTTCATGTTATGGTTCAAAAACTAACAGAGAGCCATCGCCAAAAAGTTGCACAGCAACAGAAGCATCATTTTCTCTTAGAGCTTCAGTAACAGATAAAGATAGTGGTTTTCTTGACATGACCACTTTTACACGAGTTTCACAGTTTCTTACATATTTGTTCTGCTGGAGATGTTCTTAGTTAGGTCATAAATCCTGGTTGGCGACGAGCTTGGTTTTACCTAATTGAAATATGCATTAGTTCTTGCTACTGTTCTGTTTTGGACAAGAAGCCTAAGCTATTCCGTCATGGAAATAATTAGCTGCCCTGTCACATTTTTGCCTCAATATATTAGTAAGATGGGTTGACTGGCCAGACACTTTTGGTCTGCATACCGATGCTAACATATGGTTCTAGTATTTTTTATGAGCTTTCAGGTGTCCTATGCGGTGGTTTTGTGGGCATTGTAACTGCAATTCTGTACATAAACTCATATATTGATGCAACCATCATTCATTGCTGTTATTATCTTGTGAAGGATCTGTCTATCCAGTGGAGAAGACTACATGTTCTATGAGAGCTTCACATTTTCTATGGCTTTGCTGTCGGATACTTTTGTGGTTCTATAAGTAAATCCTGCCGTGCCACAAGCTGCTATCCCTCTGTTTTACATAGTTTGCTATTCTGTCACATTTGCTTTCCTTTTTGAGAGCGATGCTTGACCTGTTAAGTGTTAACTAACTCAGCGACAACTCAGCCGAGCAATTTCAATACACAATTTTCCAGTATGCATGGATTAGTTTTGCATTGTTTAAGAAAATTAATAAATGAATTATATTAAATAGGTGAGACTGAATCATGCTTTCTTTGCTTTCTTCTTCTTTGTTTAATTACCCCTCCTGTTTCAAAGTGGTACAAAAACAGTCATGCGTATTCTACATCTTGCTGCTGCCTAGTTTCTGATATATATATATATATATAGTATCTTGTACTTGCAATTTTGAGCAGTTCTTAGTATTGAATTGAATGGAGAATATCAAATGCTTACTGTGAACTACTGACGCAAATTATGAACTCTTCTTCCTCTCCTGTTCTTGCGAAGTATTCTTCTTCTCCTCTTTGAGATGACCACATTTCCTGCTATAAACCCAACATTTATACCTATTCCACCTCCACAACCAAACCCAATCCAGTAGAAATCCCAATCAATGCCCCATCCGGTCTTTGAAGACCCTACAGGGCTATCATTTGAGGCAGGTGGAGGCAATGCATTATGGAAGGTTTTTAATAACTGAAAGCCATATAATCCAGTGTTCCCTTCAAAAGAATCTGCCGTGAAGGTATCAAACTGATTGCCTCGAGGTATTTCTCCCACAAGAAAATTCTGCGAGAGATTCAAAAAGGAAAGGAAAGTGAGAGTGGTGAGTTGTTGAGGAATCTTGCCTGAAAGTCTGTTGTTTGACAGGTCCAATGATCCAAGTTCCTTGAGTTGTCCAAATGAGGAAGGAATATGGCCAGTGAAATGATTATTTGACAGGTTTAGTATATAGAGCGACTGCAGGTCACCTATAGTTTCAGGAATTTCACCGTCAAATTGATTGTTGGACAAATCAATAGAAATGAAGATGGTCAGAATCTTCTTCAGCTCCATATCGAGCCCTTTATTCATCAGAGTGACTGAATCTTGGTAATATAATCCGGATAGCTCCAAGTAAGGAAACTTAAGAACTTGTGTTTCTTTTGTGTGCTTCATCATCCACTTCCAACTCTGGAACCATTCCGAAGACAGATTTCCCCTGAAATTGTTAGAAGAAAGATCAAATATTTGCAGCATTGGGAAGGCATTTTCGATGTGAGGATAAGTGATAGAACCACCAAAGTGATTGGACCGCAGGATAAGGACTCGTAACCTGGGCAGACTTTCCAACCAAAATGGAAAGGAACCACTTAAGTTGTTGTTACCAACGTCTATAACTTCCAAATTCCTACAGTTACGCAATGATCTCGGCAAAGATCCTTCCAAGTGGTTTTGATTGATATCCAGAGTTCTCAAACTACAATCCTCCCCAAATGTTTGGGGCAGAATTCCATGAAGATTGTTGTTTCTCAGATTGAGCACCCTCAACGAATTATTTGAACCAATGCATGGTGGAATGGAGCCATTAAAGTGATTGTTGGAAAGATCCAAGACTAAAGTTGAACTGCCACATAATGACGCAGGAATTTCTCCCCAAAAATAATTATTTGAAAGAGATATGAAAATAGTTTCATAGAGGCGACTGTCAAATATTTCGGCTGGTAAGGTGGATGAGAACATGTTGTCTGAGTAATCTAAGAAGACAATATAAGGGGATGGCATTTGAAAAGGTCCTTGCAGAAAATTGGAATGAAGGTCGAGCATTGCCAGTCTGCTTGAGGCCAGATCTGTACCAGGTTCTTCAAAACCAGATAGCATATTGTGAGACAGGTTTAGCTGAACTAATGTCCCATTTCCTAGTTTCCAAATCCAACTGGGTATCTCTCCATTGATTTCATTGTTGGAAAGGTCCAAGTCAACCAAATACATTGAGTTTCTGAGAAAATCTGGAAATCTTCTTATATTACACGAACCTAATCTGAGTGTCCCAGTAAGAGAAAACAATGTTGAGTTGCCACCACTGACCTCGAAGGAGAAGTGATTGTCAGAGAGGTCGAGTACTGAGAGCTTGTTCATGTTTCTGATCATGTCAAGGCTTATGGTGCCATGGAAATGATTGGAAGACAGCCTCAGGACATTAAGCCCACTTATATTAAAGACTGACACTGGTATTGGACCTTGCAATTCATTTTGACTCAAGTCTATCTGCCTCAAAGGTGAAGAAGATGCATTCTGAAATTCTGTTATTTGTCCAGAAAGCTGGTTGAATCCGAGCAAAAATTCCTTGAGTGTTGGTTTTGTAAACATTGTCAAAGGGATTGTCCCACTCAGTGAGTTGTTTCTAAGGTCAAGAACTTCAAGATTGCCAAGTTCATTTCCATATGACAGAGGAATAGTACCTGAAAATGTTTGGTAAGCAAATTGTGTCAGATATGAAGATTTTCAAGATTGTTAGACTGGCTACAAGATGAGGAAAAGCACCTGTGAACTGGTTGTGAGACAATAGTAATACAGTGATCCTCTTAGATGAAACCAGAGATGGAATTGGACCGCTGAAATTGTTGTACCCAAGATCAAGATATGTCAGTTCAGTGAGATTTTCAAAAGTGGACGGGATTGGTCCAAAGAAACTGCACTCAGAAAGGCGTAAGGTCTGTAGGTGAGCAAAATTACTTATTGAAGTTGGTAAATTCCCTGAGAACTTTGTTGTTGAAAGGTTGACATCTTCAAGTATGTTGCCCTGCGGAAACTCTGGCAAAATTCCTGTGAGATTGTAGTTGTAGGATATATCAATAGATTGCAACGTGGGCATAAAAAATATCGTACTGGGAAATGTTCCATACAATCCGCAGGCACTAAGATGCAAAGATGTCAATAAAGAAAAATCAGCCAGGAAACTTGGTACGGTCGATAGGAGAATGTTTCCATTTAGATTGAGATACTTAAGAAACTTAAGTTGTAGAAGAGAAGGGTGCAAAGATCCATTAAGATTGCAGAAGGCCAAGCTCAGAACACGAAGGTTAATAAGTGACGATGAAATGACCTGGCACCACTTACTACCAGCCACAATCTCGATTCCATTAAGATGGAGTACTCTCAGTCTAGTAAGATTCTTGACAAGCTTTTCGATATCAAGAATATTGACTCTGGCGGGTTGAGATAATTCATACGAAAATGTTGAAAGATCAAGTGATATCAACTTTGTAAGAAGTGAAATTTCAAGTGGAACTGGACCATAAAAACCAGAGTATGAAAGGTTGAGATAAGTCAGGCTTGATAGATTGCCAAAACCCGATGGAAAAGGAAATGAAAAAAAGCTATTATTAGCTAAGTTGAGATACCGGAGGTGATGAAGACGAAAGAGGGTGCTAGAGCTATTGATTCCACCAGTGATTGAGCTGCTACTGAGGTCAAGGCCAACGATATAGCCACTTTGTGGATGACAAGTAACACCACCCCACAAGCAGCAGTTTGTTGTTGGAGTCCAAGAAGTTAGCTTACAGTCAGCAGTTTGTGGATCAATGGACAGTTGTTGCTTGAATTGTAGTAATAGTGACTTTTGGTGCTGGAGGCATTGGCTAGAAACCAAGGAAGAAAGAAAGCAAACTCCAACTAAGATTGTTAGGAGGGGATAAAGCCTGAGCAGATTGGTCATTTGGGATTATGGATATGTCTACTTTTTGGCAAAATATTAATTGGCTGGGAGTGGATATACGAAGGGTAAGATGAGAACAGAATTCATACAAAGTGTAGCAGATAGGCAACAACATAAAAAGATTCAAGTAGGGGAAATTGCCGGAAAATTATGAATGAAAATTTTATTAATAGACATTTTCCTGGTCGTTGCTAGAAAGTGGACGATGAAAGGAAATGAAGAATTTCATGGCCAAGACGGACAGCAATTTATTACAAACCAAACAATACTGATCGTGACTTGACTATTGTGATCTTGATCTATCATATTTAGTACCTAAAAAAATAATTCAATTTTCCTTTTGCGTCAAATATACGCTTTTATTTCTTTCTTTTATAAAAAAAAAAAATGAAAGTGCTAAAAACAATGGACTTGGAACAAACTTTGTTTGAACTGCGAAAGTTTTATTACGAACAAAGGAAAAAGGAAATAGCTTTTATGTTTTTTAGGTTTTTCCTGAAGTCAATAGTTAAGTGGTCAATACGATTAAAGACTCCAATTGTCATTAGATAAAATTTATTGACTCTTTTTATATGGATAAAATATTTAAAAAGTTGCTAAATTTTGTGGAAATACGCTACTTCAATCTTGTTGGCGTTGCATTTGGGATATAAAGAAGTATCAGAATGCATAAGCACCAACAATTTGGAATCAATGAATACTGCTAAACTGCAGAAGATCTTAACTAGATAGGAAAATAAATTTAATTTGGCAATGCAGATTTTAATAGGGCTGTCTCTACTCTCTACAACTCAAATTCTAGTAACTGCCATTTTATTTACAGAAAACTACCACTGGCACCACAAGCAGCAGCATTCCATTATTATCAATGGTTATCTTCTTACGCTTACCCGGCTCAAATGCTTTGCCAGCGCATCCCTGATTCTCTCCCCTCTCTCATCTGCCTCTCCTTGAAAAACCGGCACCTTCTCCTCCTCCTCCTCCTCCCCTCCACCACTCTCCTCCGGCACTGCCTCCCCACACTTTGTTAGAAAATTATGCAGCAAACAACCCATTACAATAACAAACGGGAAAAAACTAGCGCACTCCTCTTTCCACCTCCTGCCCAACAGCCGCCATCGCCCTTTAACTCTTCCAAACGCAGTGGTAACCAACGCCATTGCTCTATTATGAATAGCATTGAACTCCCTCTCCGCGGATCCAAAACTATCTTCCTCATCCTTAGGCCGGTTAAGAGGGGTTATGAGCCACTGCAGCAAAGGGAAACAAGAATCTCACAATATGTATTGGGGGATCGAATTCCCATCATTCAGCTCATAGCACGGCCCATTTAACAATTCCCGTGATTCTTGTATTCGGGAATAAAGTTATGTTTTTATGAACACAGATTGAGAATTCATAGTACAAGGCCAGTCAGCCGAGATATCCAAGAATCTGCCTTCAGAATCTACCAGTGCTTGAACTAACAACGACCCATTTTTCCCTGTATCCATTTTGAATTTTCCGAATCCCAAGACGCCGTGGCAATTGGGGAGCGACATCCACTTGAATCCGGCCACAATCCGGTCCATTTCACGC
This sequence comes from Omphalea diandra, assembly GCA_949677035.1. NCBI lineage: Eukaryota > Viridiplantae > Streptophyta > Magnoliopsida > Malpighiales > Euphorbiaceae > Omphalea > Omphalea diandra. The sequence continues at coordinate 35,278 of CATIWR010145910.1, forward strand.
CTGAAATCCACCAAGTTGCCTAAGTTCTCGTTCACGGCTTTACAGACGGAGTAGAACGCGAGGCAGGCGGCGAAGGGTGAATTGAGGCCAAATCTTTGCGCCATGGATTCATAAGACGCGGCGTGGGCGAGGCGGAAGAGGGTAGCAGCGGTGGCGGAATCAGGGGGCATGGTGGTTGGAGGAAAGAGAAGAGGGAAGGGAAGAGAGGAGAAAGGAGGTGGGAAAACGATGGTTTGGACATGCGGAAGAATTGTGGCCAGCGGGGGTCGAAGTCGGACACTGCGGAGCAGAGGAAGCGGCGGAAGAAAGAAGAGGAAGGGAGGGAAGGAGAGGGAGGGAAAGGGAGGGAGGAGAGGAGGGATTCAAGGGTGAGGGATTGGGAGGGAGGAGATGGAGGTCATTTCGGGAAAGGAAAGCGTGAGCTTCGGAGGTGCCGGAGGAAAGGAGGGAGATGAGGTGTTTGTTTTTGTTTTTGGGTTTTGGTGGGCTTTTGCGTGGCGGTTGATTTGGAAGATTCACCGGCGGCCGCCATGGAGGTGAACGATGGAGCTGGATGATCACATTTTGTGGTATAGAGTTGTGGTGTGATTGGAAAGCTGCTGTAGTGATAGCAGTACCACTAGCTTATTAGATAATTTATTTATTTATTTGTTAATAACTTGTAAAAGTATGACAAATTTTTTACTCAAATATTTTTATTTTCATTTTTATTTTTAGCAATACCACTAAAAATTTGGCTGCATTTTCTGTGTTGTTAGTTGTTTGCATAATTCCCTTTTGCGTTTAAATTTTAGCTCAATTTTTAATTCAATTGAGATAAATAAATATGTTTTATATCAATGAATTTTACAGTTTTTATGACATTCATTTAAAAATCTACATTTTATGTATTTAACATAAATGAAGATTTAATTAAAATTTTACTTCACTAAATCTTTGAAATTGATCATAACTAAATTAAAACTTATCATAAAATTTCAAATAAATTATGAAGTTATAAAATTTTTTTATTATGAAAAAAATACCCATAGTTAAAAAAATATTTTTCTATTTTTTCTTTTTTTTTTCTCTCTACTCTCTCTATTTTCTTTATTTTTATTTTTTATATTTAAAAATAACACAAAGATATTTTGTAAAATAAAATATTTTATTAAATTTTACATTTAAATCAAATACCCATTTCAGTTGAAAATAAGTTCTATTTTTATTTATAATACACTGAATATAACAATTCATTCACAAATAAAATAATCTTAAGTTCAAATTAAACTAAAATATAATTAATTAATAATATAATGTAATATATTATATCGTATGTATTATATAAATATATGAATTTAATTGATTTTGTTATATAAATGAATTATATTAACAAATATGAAATATTTTTATAAATAAAATAATAATTATAAAAAAAAATTAATATTTAAATTATTTGAAATAACAAATATTTTTTATTATATTCAAACATCATGTTATAAAAATAATTGAAACAATTTCTTTTTTGGAGAAAAATAATTGAAATGATATCAATTCAGTACCAGTATAATAACTTTTTAATAAATCACTTTCAACTTTATATAATAATGCATTATTTTTAATAATTCATGAAATTATTTGATGGAAACTAGTTATAGTATAATTTAAAATCACAATACATTAATTCAAAAATAAAATAAATGTCATTATATATTATAAATGATAATTTAACAAATATAATTTTAAATCTTTTAAATAAACCTTAAAAATAAAACGAAATTAAATAAAAATTTAGATCAACTAAAAATTGAGGAATCAATTAAATTTTAATCAAATTTGAGCTATTTTGATTTTTGAAATTAATTTAGATCAATCAAAAGTTTAATTTTTTATTAGATTAGTGGAGTAAGTTTTAATTTGAAAACATTGTCATTGACCTATGAAATGCAGGAATTTATCAAAATAAATAAATATTTTACATAAACTAACTTAAATTGAGTGAGTTTACTGTTGGCAACTCTTGATTGTGAACATGCTTTAGCCATTGGGCTGCAATGGCTTATAGTAAATAAATTATTTAAATGTGACAATTAAGAGTTCCAATATTTTTAAATTGGTTCAGTTCAGCCAATGAACCTTTTTCCTTTTGCTTTCTTTTGAACAGATCACTTTTTCTTTTCTTTTTAATGGTACTTTACTTATGCTCAGAGTTTCCATTAATTGAAACAATAATTATATAATAACATATAACTAATTGGGCAACCATAAAAATAAGAGATGAGATTTTAGCATCAAATAAATATCTTAGGCACCTAATAAAAGAAAAAAAAACAACATATGTAAATAATTAATTTGTCTCATATAATATATAAATGAATCAATTAAATAATAAAATAAATTGATAGCAATAATATTAGATATTTTATAAAATTAATGTTATACATAGAATCAGAATTATTAATGCGGAAAATGAATCAGATATATATAAATAAAATGAATGAAAATTTTTATTGTCAAAAAAAAAAAAAAAACAAAAAAAAAAGAGCTGAGCGCAGACAAACATGACCTTGGTGGGATGGTTTACTTGTAGTCTTCCCCATGAAAGAAAAGAAAAAGCCAACAATATAAAATTGGCGAAGGGCACAAGCGGAGACTTCCAAGTTGGAAATTGAAAAGGAAACCTTAATGCTCAAGCAATTATATATGTTTGATTTGATCATCTTCCCTTCTCACTCTCCAGACCACAACTAATCCAAAACTCAAATGTCTTCTTCAATGGCCAAACTGAAGATAGCAGGGACATGGGTTGGTGTCCTAGAGGTAGAATTGGACAATTGGACGGTTCCCATGATTAGACAAGAGGTTGCCAAGCGATCAAACATGGGTTGTGATTCCATCAATCTAATATGCGCAGGAAAAGTCTTGAAAGATGGTGATGGCAATGAAAAGCTTGCCCAATTGGGTATCAGAAACAACTCTAAGATTCTTGCTACTCGTGTCTCTGTTGAGGAGGGCAAGTCTTTGAAGGACGAGTTGATGGCCGATGAAGAACGTGACCGTAGACTCTCTCGAATCAAGTCAGTTTTCCTTTTCCATTTTTTGGTTTCTAATGGTGATTTCACTTTGTTTTTGGCTTTGAATTGATGAGTTGGATTCGGTTTAGCGTTTTATGTGTCAAAATCTAGTCTTTTTGTATTTCGGTTTTTTGTGAATCGATGAGATTCTGTAAAAGTTTATGCTTTTATGAGAGAGTGTGTGCTTTGTCGCATAGTAGGCTAGTCAATATTTGGTGGAAGGGCTGTATGGATTCTTGACTCGTTAATCACTCTTGGTATTTTGTCTAATTATTGCTGGTTATGATGAGTTTCTGAGATAGTTATAAGTGTTCTGTGTTTAGAATTTACATTGGAGAAGTTCATGAATTTCTGGGGTTCCTGCTAACTATGTGATTTTGGTGCTTAATTGAATGAGCAAATTAAATGATTAGTTGTTTATGTTGTAAGTGATGTAGACTTAAAGTTTCAGCGGACTTCAACCCTTTGTGGTTCAACTTTGTTACCTTTGCGGAACAATATTGCATTTTTTGCTTTCTATGGTAAGGTGAATATAGTAAATAAAATATTTGAACTAGTAGGTTTTGGGCAAAAGGGATCGCAATTGACAATAACAATTTCACTTTTACAAACATTGCATTTAATTAATGCTCTTTTCAAAGCAAAAAGTTCTGGCTTTTTTTTCTCAAGCTGTATGAATCGCAAAACAAGATCATTTTTGGACCTTTCCTCTGTAAAACAGTGTAACTATAGGAAAGTCTTGCCTTATTTGTTCTACATCTGCCACTGGGTAATGAAGCTTGAAAAGTATGAAGCTTTTTGGTGCATGTTTTCTTGTCTCTATGTTGATCCTCATAGAGAATGGTATCTTTTTTTGCAGTTATTTTTGCACAGTTCATGATCGAGAACATCCTTTTTTTCCTCCCCCCATTAACATGTCTATTTTTCTCTTAATTTGGCAGGGCAGCTGTTACTGCACTGTCCAAAAGACATGCAGATGGTTCACTGCCAATCGAGGACTTTAATTTAGAACTTGAAGATCAAAGCGGGCAGAAACTGCATTTTTCTGAGACTGATCAACAGTATGTTACTTATTCAGCTTGTGCTGGTGTACTTCCTAGATTTTATTAATTCTTGTGCAGCTAATTTATTTTAAAGTAGTTTAAAGGTCTGTCCTCTCATCATTGATTGGAATTTTTAATCATGATTTGGCAGGGCAATAATGATGGGTTTGATGCTTCATGCAAATGGAAAGGGATTGATGAGAAGGCAAATGTTTAAAGATGCATTAGAAGTGCTCACCATGGGTGAGGTTAGTTTGCGTGTCTACATTTTTTTTTTGGCCAATCCATCTTAATTATTTTCCAAATTATTTCCATGGTCTAAATCAATGATTTCTGTGAGTCATTAATGCAATTTTTAGTTTATATTTGTGATTTTAATAGCGAGCCTTATACACTGCTATCCTCTTCATATTCCCCTCCTTGAATTAACTGGATGGGTTTCTCTGCATGTCTGTCCTAATTATTATAGTGGAATTCAATAATTTATGGTTGCAAATGAGCTTTTCATTGGAGGCTCTCTCATACTTGTTAGATGAATTTAGACTCTCATTGAATGTTGCTTTTCAAGATAGCTGGTCTTTTATTATCAATTCCAATTTTTTTTCCCTGTGATTTAGAAAAGAAATTTTGCTAAGCATGTTTAATTTCTATCTGGCAGGAGGCTTTTTCTCTTTGCAATCCCAAATCTATTGAAGTAAGTAATCCATTCCTTTGTTTTTTTCTTTATATTTATAAAAGAGGTTTGTGATTTAAATTTTTTTTTTTGGTTATCTGCTGCTTCCAGCTTGTTGACAATATCCCACTACTGCAAATAGACATGGTGTGGTGCTATTTTATGCTCCGTGACATTGCCTGGCTCTCAGTGGCAGGAGTACGTCTTGAAAGGGCTAGAGAAGGACTTGAGCGTGCTCATGGCAGGGACTCCTCCCGTTTTAGACTCCTTCAAGCAGGCCACTCAGCAGACCTTGCACTGTGAGTATTTATCAGCAATTATCCTTGTATGTTCATGATCAGAATTAAAGGTCAGAGTAGTCTTGATTGGCAATTCAAGGCTAATTCTTTTCAAACGCTTTCTTTATAGATATTTGAGACTGGAGCTGTTGGAAGGAGTGGTGGCATATCATAGTGGTCAATTTGATAAATGTAGGAGGTTTTTGACCTCTGCACAAACAAGATTCTGCCAGGTTAGACATAATGTCTGTTTTGCTTTCTCTACCTCTGTCATCTGTCCCTCTCCCCCTCTCCCCCTCTTCCCTTTTCTCTCTATGACATGAAATTGAGCATGCCAAAGATATTGAATATGTGATCTTAGTTATGTTCTGATATGGTTAACAATATCATTAACAAATTTTTGCTTACTTTTTAATTTCTTTGATGTATAATATGTATATACTTTTTTTGCAACCTCTTTACCAAAGTGAAATATGCATCTCTGGAAATAAAACCAGTTTGACAGCCTGTAGCTTGAAGTAGCTATTCTCAAGAATTGAGCCCATACATGAATACTCAACGGAGAGTGTTTGTGTTTATACATTGACAATTAAAGTTATGAATACTTAACAAAAAGTGTGCCCTTGTGTCACTGTGATTTGAAGTAAAATTTCTCTTTCTTTATTTTCTTCATTTTTGTAGAGGTTGAGGGGGTTGGGTTTTGAATATTTATCTACTTCTTATAGCTTCTTTTCATGTTTCTTTTCTTCAATACAATTCCCTATCATCGGTTCCAGTTACAAGTGCCAGATGAAGCCTTATCAATTGTTATGAGCATGGGCTTTAAGGAACAAGATGCAAAGAGGGCGTTGAGAATGACCAATCAGGATGTTGAGAGTGCCACTAATTTCCTTGTTGAGGAGAAGGAAAAGAGAGCAAA
>CATIWR010145978.1:0-16754 GCA_949677035.1 Omphalea diandra
CTAGTGAAACACTTGAGTGAGGTTTTGTGTTAGCCTAGAAAACACTTTGTTGTAAGGTTGTGTGTTAGCCATCAAAACATAAGTTGTATAAGTTGGGTGTGAGCTTGAAAACACCATTGAGATAGTGAAATACCCAATTGAGTGATTGGGCAGTGGACGTAGGGTCAATTTTGCCCAAACCACTATAAATTGTTTGTGTCTCTATTATTCTATCTTCTCCCCTTTATCTTTGTTTTAAAATTTTTATCCACCAATTCAACCCCCCCTTCTTGGTGCCTAGGGACAACAAACATTTTTGGATATGGTTATTCTTGGTCGCATAATGAAGGAGCTTTATCTCATGACTTCTTTATACATTTTGAATCTTACTGATAACAATCTATCTAGCACCATACTAAAATGTGTTAAGAATTTTAATATGATGGTTGGCAAGCATGATTCCATTAATATGCTTATAAAGGGGGACACTTCTTAACATTTATTTTTGAGAGTATATTCCTTGTCACTAAAGCAAAAATGAATGGACATAACAACATTCTTAAATTTGTAAGAAGTATAGGCCTATCGACGAGTAATCTATCCAAAGACATTCTTGAGAAAATAATAAATCCAAAATGAGTGTAGTATTTGAATTTTTCCTATAATTTCTTGATAAGAAGAATTCCTACAGATATAAGTGCTATGAAATCATTAGAATCTATCGATTTCTATCAGAATCTACTATTTAGTGAATTCTTCAAATTATGGCAAAGTTAATATTTATGAGTGTTTTGAACTTATACTTCAACAACTTGAGTGAAAGAACACCTTCCAACACTCAGTTATAAGGCTTCTTTTTATGTTATTTCAAAGGCGATGAACGATTTTATGGAGTTCCACAAATGAAGAATTGTAATGAAGATGGTGAAATACCAATAAATGAAGGGTGGAGGAGGAGGAATGGTTATGATGATGGTCATGAAGCTAATTGGTTGTATGAGGGCATGGCCAAGGTTGACTGATGCATTTAGCCAAGGCAAGTCAACTAGGGATCTACTTCAACTTCAAGGCCTAATCATAAGAGGAAGGCTAAAGAAGTTTAATGATGCACTTAGAACTTTCATGCAAGGAAAAATTATAATTGGATTGTCCTAAGAAAAACATGGATTGCGTCAAGATCAATTGCAAAAGGATGAGAGCTTGGACTCTTCAAATAAGGTGTTTAACTTGATCTAATGTAACACAATTGATGAAGAGGACCAAAGTCCAATACCATTCGGCCAAAGCATAGGAAATAAGGCCTTAAGTGTGTAAAGCCTTAAGAGAAGCCCAAAAGTCAAAGATACTTGTAAGATATAGTGTTGGCATTGTCTTCCTAATGCCACAAGGATTTCTCCTCATTGGTCGAATATTATGTTAGTTTTAGTTAGGATTTTTTAGTTAGTTAGTTATTTTTATACGTAACCTTTAACTAAGGAATTCTAGTTTTAGAAGTTAGTTAAGGCTAAATCTTGATGGCCAATAGGATTATTTCTTTTAGTTAATAAGTATGAGTAAGATTAATTAATCCATATAGGATTAGGACTTGTACATTCGACCAAGACTTGGAAGGCTGAATTAGAGAGAGCTTTTTAGGGTTTTGTAAACATATGTACGAGGGTATTTAAACCCCTTATTCTAACATTAATAAAGATTAGATAATTTTGGCTTAACTTTGTGAAATTGATTCTCTTTTTGAGTTCTTGAAATGAATTGGTGAGATTGTTGAGTGAGCTTGATAATTTCACAAAACTAGTTTAATGTATGTCTCAAATTACTTAGATAATTTGGGATTAAGATTAACACAACTTCAATACTATAATTTAGGTTACTCAAAATAGGTTTTATAAAGATCTAGTTTAGATTTAAGGATTTATCTTCTTTTTTATCTTTGAACTAAAGCTTGGGACTTGTGATTGTATACGGGTAAGAAAATTAATCCAACCTCATTCGTATCACTGACTCAATTAAAAATATGACCCTGAGTTAAAAAAAATGATCCATAAAAAGGGGCCTAATTTTTTTCTTAATAATTAATTTTTTTACTAGTTAAAATAAAAAAAAATTAATGTCTTTAGGGCTTTTTTAGGGTCCAAAAATTTTTACCTTTGATAGTTTTTTCAAAAAAAAATTTGAGTCTCTTTATAATTGGAGGGTCTCAAAAGTTTTTCATTTTAATGGTTAAAGGAAAAAAGGTGGGCCCTTTAAGGTTTTTTTTTTTCACTCTAAATATTTTTTTAATAAAGTAAACAAATAAAGGGCTCTTGAGGGCATGCTTTTGTTGGGTGGCTTTAGGCAAAGGCCATAGTTGGAACTAAGCATGAGACTTTGATTTGTGATAGAATTCTGAGGTGCATGTGATCCTTTAGTGTTGAACAAATGATGGAGGCATGCATATTTTCATTTCCTAAACATAATTTGATGGAATTTCATTTAAACCTCTCTAGTTGCATAGTTGAAGGTTATAAATTTAAGCAACAATAAATTAAATGAAACCATCTCTTGGTCCATTGAAACTTTAAGCTCTCTTAATCATTACAACTTTATAATGAAAATTTCTTAAGTAAAATATTATTGTCACTTAGAAATTGCATAATAATATCCACTCTCAACTTGAGTGAAAATGGCCTTATAGGAAAAATTTTAACATGGATTAACAACATATTTTTGGATAATGGAGTCTTCACATAAATAAGTTTCATGGTCACATATTGAAGATGTTATTAGAAAAATAGAGAATGGTAAGGTTTTGTGGCATGTGGGAACACTATCTTTAAAGTGTTAGCTTCCCCCACTATCAAGTTTGTTATAGGGTTAATGGCAACACACTCTCAAGATATAACAAAACCTATAAAATTTTCATGTAGCAATTCTAAAGATTTCCATATATGAATTTCTATTTGAGTAAAAGAATAGAGAAATAAGAGATTGCAAAAGTTGAGCAACTTCTGCCTAAACAGCCTTTGATATATATAAGCAATCTTAGCAGTGTTTCTTTCATTGGCACTATTTCATTCAAAATCAAGTTCAACTGCAATTAACTACGGTAAACTATAATTTGATGTTATCTTTTCTCTTGTTTTTTTATGTGAGATAAAAGGCAAACTCTTCTTTTTACTTATACACAACCTATATACAAGAATCCCTTACTTAGGTTATGTATAACAAGTGCTAATAATGTCACTCATACAAAAAAAGGTGTTTTTCAACTTAAACCTCTAATTAGTGTAAGAGACTTAAGGTTCTAACCAAATCTTTAAAGGCAACAACTTAAACTAAGATTCAATCTATCAAAATTGAAATTTCCACATAAATGACATTATTTTATATTTCCAACAATTCATCCTTTAAACAAAATTAGTACATATAATACTATATTTTATTTATCAATAACTTGTTGTTACCTTTAAACTTCTAACTTTGTGATTGTCTAATTAAAAGTTGGATTTCCCTTATTGATAAATTTATTTGAAAGTTTTTAAAGACATACTTCTAGTTAAATCTATCAAGAGTGCTTTAATACACGAATATGCTAGATTGTTACATGACCTTACATAGATAATGGCAATCACTCCATCATTACTCAATTGTCTAATGTATTCATGTCCTAAACTTATATGTCTAAATTTGTCATTGTTTATTTTGCTAAATGCTTTAGACATAGTCGTTTGACTATCATAATACAAAGAAATAGTTGGCATAGGTTGTGGCCACAATTTATTTTCTAACAATAAATTACTTAGTCATTCTCCTTTCTTTTCTTGTTATCGTTAAGACTATAAATTTTGATTATATGGAGTGAGTTATATATGTTTGTTTCTTTGATGCCTAAGAATAACACCTCCACTTAAAGTAAATACCCAACCTGAAGTAAACTTATTATCATTAGCACTAGTTATCCAACTAAAATCAGTATAACCTTCTAGAATTGTTAGAAAGATATTGTAAAAGAGTCCTAAATTTATAGCTCTTTTAAGGTATCTAAGAAATCTAGTAATAGCTTTCCAATGTTCCATGTTATGTTTACTTGTATATCTTGATAATTTGCATACAGTAAAAGCAATATTAGGTCTAATGCAATGTATAACACGTATCAAACTTCCAATAAAACATGCATATTCAATATGTGCATTGTTCTATCGAAGTTCTCAACTAATTTTGTTAAAACATCATATAAAGTGTTTGCCTATTTAATATTCAAGTGTTTAAACTTATTTAAAACCTTTTCAATGTAATGAGATTAACAAAGACCAAAACCTCCACCATGTTTGTTAACTTTAACACCTAAAATGGTAACTACCTCATTTAAATCTTTCACTTTAAAACTTGATGATAAATATTTATATCATTCACACCATCTAGATTAGTTCCTGCAATAAGCATGTCATCCACATATAGACATATTATTACACCAAAGTCTTTAGTAAACTTTAAATAAACACCTTTATCTGTTTTGTTATGCTTAAAACCATAATCTAAAATCACATAGTCAAATTTTTCATGCCATTATGTACCTATTTTAACCTATATAAAGATTTAACTAATTTGCAAACTTTGTTTTCATTTCTTGGTAGAACAAACCCTTCAGAATGCTCCATGTACACTTCTTCATCCAAATCTCCTTTCAAGAATGTCATCTGCATATCCATTTGATGTACATGTAAATTATACAAAGATGTTAAAGTTAATAAGCTCTAATGGTAGTTATTCTTACAATGGTGCATATGTATCAAAATAACCCACACCTTCTTTTTATTGAAATCCTTTTGCCACAAATTTAGCTTTAAAGCTTGGATAGAGCGATTAGTATTATATACAACATATTAATATGAGTACTTCATGCCCATATACAACATCTTTATAATGTTTGAATTGATTTTATCATTGCAATAATCAAACCATCAATCTTGAGATTTTGTGACAGCAGCAGCATCCATACACAATTCAATAACCATATTAATATGCATATTTGAAACCATAGCAACAATTTCTTTGTTTTCTTCAATCATATTTGCTTTGTTATTATTGCCATTATTCCCTTCTTTTTTGAATCTTTTGAAGTCCTTGTACTTTTCTTTCTACAATGATAATAAGTTTTGTCTTTCTTGAAATTATTTGGGAAAGTACTGGAGTTGTTTGCATAAGAACATTTCCTTTTATTCTTTTGAGAATTTCTAGAAATTTTTCCTTTCTTATCAATAAAGTTCACTTTTTTAGTCAATTCCACATAATTATTCTTATCATAATTCAAGCTTCCTCTTCAATTTGCAGATACTTATGAAGTTGCTCAATAGTGAAGTATTTTATGGAATGTGATAACCTTTTCCTATAATCAATCCAACTTGAAGGAAGTTGGCTATGATAGCCCCCACTTGCAATCGTTCAGAAACTTATACTTTCAGAACTTTTAGCAATTCATGAACTTAATCTAACACAAAAATATTATCAATCATAATAAATTCAAAGTATTCCAAGGTTAAGAACTTATCTGCTCCTTACTTTTTTGTGTTATATTTGAACTCAAGGGAATTTCAGATTTCTCTTGGTGTTTAGTTGAAGTCAAGAAGCCATACACACGATCAGATAATGTGTTGAGTATATGTCCTTTGCACAACAACTCATCTTCTTCCCTTTTCTTACATTATGTAGTAATTGTTTCATCTTCACCTTCAACTGGTTCTAGAATTTCTGCCAGGTTTAGATCACGCACATAAGAAATCTTCAATGCAGTGAAAAAAAAAACAATTTATCTTTATAGAAAGTGAAGTTTGCTCCATCAAATTTGTCAAGTTTCACAAAGTCTTGATTCATAATAGAGAAGCCAATTCCTATTTTGGTTCCCATCTTTGCAAAATTAACACTTCAAAATTATTAGAAAAATAGAAAATGGCAAGGCTTTGAGGCATATGGGAATACTATCTTTAAAGTGTTAATTGCCCTTATTATAAAGTTTGTTATAGGGTTAATGGCGACACACTTTTAGGATAGAACAAATCCTGTAAAATCTGTAGGCAGCAATCCTGAAGATTGATGTACATGAATTTATGTTTGAATAGAAGAATAGAGAAAGAAGAGATTGCAAAAGTTGAGTAACTTCTGCCTCAGTAGCCTTCGATATATATAAGCAATCTTGGTAACGTTTCTTTCATTAGCGCTATTTCATTCAAAATCAAATTCAACTGCAGTTAATTCTAGTAAATTGTAATTTGATTTTATCTTTTCTCTTTTTTTTTTTATGGGATAAAATACAAACTCTTTTTTTTTTTTTTTGGGCTCTAGGCAAAATCCTTAGTGGCTTTTCCTTAAAACCAACACTGAGCCTAAAACCTGAATTTGTGATAGATTTTGGTGGAATACATTTGATCCTTTGGTGTTGGACAAACTATGAAGGCATGTATATTAGAAAATTTGGTGGCAATTCGTTTGAATCTCCAAATATGTTCTATAACCATTTGCTCAAGTTTCTCAATCTGCTTCTGATACGAACAAGGTTGATTTTTGGATCCTGATTCGTATGTAGCACAAGTCCCAAGCTTCAATTCAAAAGATCAAAACAAGATAAACTCTTAAATCCCAATTAGACCTCTAGAAAACTTGTTTTTAGCAATCTGAATTATAAAGATTCAAGAGGTGTTAATCTCAACCTTAAATTAACCAAATAATTTAAGACATAGATTAAACGAGTTTGTGAAATTATTAAGAACTCACTTAACAATCTCACCAACTCCTATAAAGAACTCAAGAAGAGAATTAACTCTCACAAACAATTTTGCTAAAAAGAAATATTCTTCAAAATTCATTGATTTAGCTGAATAAGAAAGGCTATTTATAGCCTTTACAAAGCTTCTAGAAACCCTAAGAATTACTTCCTAAATAGTTTTTGAAATTTTCCTAATCTATTTAGGAAAAAGGATACTCCTAAGCTAAAAAGGAAATAACTAAAAGATACATTAGATATCTTCCTAATTATAAAAGAAGTTTCTTATATAAGTAAATACAAAATTCCTAATTAGTTTAAGAGATGAATTCAACTAATGAGGAAGTTTCCTCATACTTTGGTTATGGCCCTTTCCATATGTTGGGCACCAATGGATCAAGTTAAAGGCTTCCTTTGAAGAGTCCGTATTATCATCTGCAAATAATTGAGCTTCTTGCTTCTTTTGTTTTTCTTGGGTTAGCCCAATGGTTATTCCTTGTTGTATGAATAACCCAATTGCTTTTTAAAACTTTTTGAGCATTCCCCTTGTGATTGGGTCATGAAGTTGAAGCGAATCTTTGGGTTGGCCTTGGATATTTGCATAATGTGTCCTTTCTCTTAGTACTTGAAACACTTTATGAATCTAGTCTTATTGGATATTATTAGTTCAACCTTGGCTGGATAATTGGGCTTCCTCACTTCTTTCTTGGGTATTTCGGCCTTAGGCCTACGAACAGACTTATCATCAACTTTAAACTTGTTCGTACCAAAAGAAGAAGAAAAATTAGGCCTAGAAGGCTTACCCCTTTATTGTTTTTCCATTTTGAGGGCCAAATGATACAAATCCTCTAAGTCATTATAAGGGTACATCTCCACTTGATCCACAATGTCTTTGTTAAGCCCACTAAGAAACCTTGCCATTGTTTGCTCCGTGGATTCTTGAATCCTAGCCCTAATCGATGTCACCTCAAGCTCTTGGTAGTATTCTTCCATACTCCTAGCATCTTGTATAAGTCTTTGCAATTTGTTGCGTAAATCCCTATAATAATGGCTAGGTACAAATCTTTTCTCATAATTCTTTTCATTTCTTCCTAAGTACTAATAGGTTCATCCCCACATCTTTTTTCTAGTATATTTTAATTGGTCTCACCAAACAAGAGCATATTCTACAAACTCAACAACAACAAGCTTAATTTTCTTTTCTTCACTATAGTTGTGACAATCAAAATAAAATCTACTTTTTTTTCCCATGATAGGTATGCCTCGAAATCACCCTTGCCATTAAAGGTATGAATCTTCATCTTGATGCCACTAAGATCGTTATCTTGCCTGTTTGATCTTTAGGATAATTCTTCCATGAAATCACCATCCTCCTCCTCATGAGTGAATCTATCATGCCTTGGTTGTCTAAAATGGGTGTGGGTATTGTTAGAATTATAGGCATTTTGAATGCTCCCAAGTTTTTGTTTCACCTCTTTAAACTCTTGTTGTATTAGGGACATAGCATCTTGCATAGCTTTCACAAACAACTTTCACTTTGGATCACTTTGAGTTTCTGCCATGGTTAGTAGAATAACACAAGAAAATGCTCATAAAAGCTCCCTCATATGTCTACACTCACTTGATGGCACTCACACTCGTGTTTAACTCAAAATTGACTTTTACCCTCTTATGAGCTAACCATAGTTGCCTTTTACCTCTTAAGATTCTTTTCTTTAAGTTCTTTGAGGACTAAGTTACTTTATGTCAAAGGAATCTTAAACAAAACACAAACAAGTAAAAACTAGTTCTTAAAACACTTAGAAAACAAAAGAATTAAAAAGAACACAATTGGTTGCACAAACAAATTTCTAAAAATCTAATAGTAATCTAAGATTTTAGAAGGAAATTTAGAAGTGCAAATTAGTGTTTTGAATATGGTAAGAAATATGTCTAGGACAAATGAGAAAAGGGATTTCAAAATTAGCCTTAAAAAACACCTTAACAATTTTTAGCTTCTTTCCTTTCCTTTTTTTTTTCATTTTTTTCTTTTCTTTCCTTTTTTTCTTTTTTCTTTTGTTTCTTTAACTTTTGAACCTAAAATCAAACTTAGAATTGCAAGAAACAAAAACAAACTCAAAAATATAAAAAATTGAATTGAGCACTTGTAGGGTATTTTGGTAATTTTACCCTCATTTGAATTTTGAGCTATGCTTGAGCCCTAGACACTAGAAAAACACCAAAAAGATTATTAGTAACAAAAAGAAATAATTCAAAAGGAAGAAGATTGAAAAAATTGCAAGAAACAAGCTAGAATTAAGTTTTTCTTAATTTAAGGATATTTTGACAACTTCCAAATTTTAAGGAATTTCTTGAATCAAACACTTTAATTATGCAATTAAGGACACAAGAAGGGTTAATTGATGAAGAAATTCAAATTTGGATGGAAGAAACACAAGAAATCAAAGATTTTGCAAAGTTCCTTAATTTAAGGAATTTTTGTACAAGTACAAGATTTTGAAGGAATTTGACTCTGATTTTTTTTAATATGATATATGATCATGAAACAAGACTAATGAAGGTAAAAAATAATAAAAAGAAATAAATTTGGATGCAAGAATTGAGATATGGCAGAATTAAAGAAGAAAAGGGAACAATGTGAATGGATGAACTAAGAATAATGCAAGAACATAAATGATAGATACCTTTGATCTTGAATTTAGCCTTGGCTCTGATACCAAATGATATGAACGAGGTTGATTTTTGGATCCTAATTCATATGTAGTACAAGTCTCAAGCCTTTAATTCAAAGATCAAATAAGAAAAACTAAATAGAAAATAACTAAAAAATACATTAGATATCTTCCTAATTATAAAAGAATTTTCTATATAAGTAAATACAAAAGTTCCTAATTAGTTTAAGAGAGGAATTCAGCCTAATGAGGAAGTTTCTTCATACTTAGGTCATGGGTCTTTCCACATGTTGGGCTCCAATAGATCAAGTTAAAGGCTTTCTTTGAAGAGTCCATTCTATCATCTCTAAGCAATTGGGCTTCTTATTTCCAATGTTCTTTTTAGGTTAGCCCAATAGTTATTCCTTATTGCATGAATAACTCAATTGCTTCTTTGAACCTTTTGAGCCTTCCCTTGTGATATGTCCTTAAAGTTGAAACACATTTTTGGGTTACTTACTCATCAATTATACATTCAGGATCATAATCTTTATTAACCCCCCCCCCTCCCCCCCTTCCCTCTATGGTATCTCCATATCATCCTCAATACTCTCTTCTTTTTCTATCATCACCATTTTTTTTTTTTGGTCATCTACAACATTTTCTTTTTCTTCATCTTGAGTAAAGGCCTAAAGAGAAGGAAGGTGCATCTTTTTGTCTCTGTAATGTTGAAGTGTCAATTCAATTTCTTTATCTGCTTTAAGGAAAATTGGGTCATTGAAGATGTCATCATCTTCACTACTTTTTGTAGTATATGATTGGCTTCCTTAAGAGGTTTGGATTGTATTGAATATTTTAGAGAAGCAATTTAGAGTTTTCTTTATTATTTCATTATAGGCTCTTTCCCCATCTCAACATCATTTGTCCAAAATAAAGAATGTAAAATGTTAGTTTCGGTAAATGTGTGGAAACTTCTTCTATATAAAACTTCTACAATAATAAACATTTAAAAATATCAATAATGAATATTATAAAGTACATTAAATATGTATAATTTGAATGAAAAACTTTAAATAAGCAAATACATTTTGGTTTTGTATTACCTGTGAATACGTGAAAGGGATGATTCAAATTCCAAACTTGTATGCTTTAATTGAATTACGAAGGATCGCTTCAAGAATCAAGCTTAAAGAACTCTAAATCCATATTAGACCTCTAGAAAAACTATTTCTAAGAAATCTGATTATTAAGATTTAAAGGTTGTCAATTATCAACCTAAATTATCTAAAACCAATTTAAGCCTAGAATTAACTAATTTTGCAAAGTTATTAATAAATCCACCTAACAACTTCACTAAGTTCTATGGAAAAAAAAGTCAAGAAAGAGAACAAATTCTCACACAATAATTAAGCTAAAAGAATAATCATCAACTATTTATTGCTTGGTAGAATATGAGGCATATATATAGCTTTACATACTTAAAACCCTAATTAATGAAATAAAGAAGTAAAACCCTAATTTCCTAAGTGTAAATTTGGCCATAAGAGTTTTGGCCACCTAAAAACATGTTAAATAAGGTCCTAATGAATTAAGCAATAAAAGAAGGCCTTGTGATTAGTCCACATGATATTCTGCCTTCACAAGATAATATCTAAAGAAAATCTTCTTAGTTGCTTACAAACATAAAAGACTAATAAAGAATTCCTAATCTAAAAAGGAGAAGAAGAATTTGGCCAATAAGAAGTGATCCTAAAGAGAATAGGAAGATAATACCAACTAAGCAAATCTTAGTCATATCTTTGACTTTGGGCTTTGTTGTGGGCTTTATCTCCTTAAGAACACATTTTGGACTATTTAATCTCACCTTTGTCGAATGCTTTGGGCCTTGTTACCTCCTCATGTTGGGTTCCATTGGGTCAAGCTAATTGCTTCATTTAAAGTCCAAGTTCCTAGCATCTTCTAATTTGCTCCATGCACCAACTTTAGGCTTTATGTTTTATACTCCAAACATTATCTTCAATGGCCCAACTGGGCTTGTTTGCATCATTCTTTCCTTTTTTGGAAAGATTCATCCTCGAATCTTGACCTACAAGAAAGCAAAAATTAAATATAAGTCTAATACTAATAAAGAATCCTAAGTGAATCTTACCATGTAAAGAGTCAGTCTTTCCACTCAGATCAAAGACTAATCTCATGAAACCTATAACAAGATTAGAACACACCAAAGAAAGAGTAAAAGAATGCAAAACATAATGAAGAAGACAAAAAGAAGCCTCTAAAGACATCCTCCATCTAGTATGTAGAAACACTAAGTTATTAAACTTTTTTTTAACAAAAACACTAGATAGAGAAAATCTAGGTTTTAGAATAGAATTAGAACTTAAAAACTAAGAATTTGAAGGATCATAAATGCCTAAAGTAAGAAGAATCATAAATCAATGATTTAGAAACATTAAAATAAAAAGAATAAGAAGAAGAATAAGAAGAAGAAAGGAAACTTTTTTACTTAAAGAAGAAGCAAAAATGTTTTGACAAGAATTAAAAGAACTAACCTTGTTAAAATCACATTTAAGACAAAAGGAAAACAAATATTAGAAGTTAAACATTTTAAAGAAGAAAAAATGCAAAAACAAGAGTTTAAAGAAGAAAACAAACATTCATACTAAAAGAAAACCTAGTAACATAAAAATTATGATTAAAAGAAGAAGAATTACGCCTAGAATAAATAAAACATGGACAATTGGCCAAACAAAAGCTAGAAAACTCCTTTTTCACAAGTTTGGCAACCTCACTCTTTATTATAGCACCATTATTACAAAAATTAAAAGTTAGGTCATCTTGTTTGCTAGGCTCCTCTATAAAAAACCATTATTCATAACCTTGTTAAAGAGACATAAAAGCACTATACAAAAGATTATAAATTTTGTTAGTAATGTAATACATCTCTTTGAACAAAAACATAATTGTGGCCTTAGAATAATTGATTTCAATTTTACAACATAATTAGGGCTTTCTTTTGTACACCCTCTCTTTTTTCATGCTTTTTTATGTGCATCTACTCTTTTCTTTTCTTTTTCTACTTTCTGCTCGCACCTCTTATAGGTTTTCTCATAGCTCTTTTATTTTCATGTAATTATTTCTTTTTTTTATCTATGCATGTGTTCTCTCTCCTAAAACTTTGTGATCCTCATAAATTTGTTGAGGAGAGATAAAGGAGATAATACAACATGTTGACCATGAAAGTCAAACTCATAAGTATTTGCAAACCCATCATGCTTAGCCTTTCTATCATATTGTCATTATTGCCCAATAATATATAACTAGCTTGCATTGGCACCACATCACAAAGAACCTCATCATAATATTTGCCTATAGAAAAAGAAACTTTAACTTGCTTGGTAACCTTAACTTCGCTATTATTATTTAATCATTGCAAGTTATAAGGCTTAGGATGTTTAAGAGGAGGCAAGTTCAATTTTTCAACCATGTAAGTACTAGTAACATTAGTACAAGAACCATCTTCAATAATAAAAAAACATACCTTTCCTTGAACCCTACACCATATGTGAAAGATGTTTTCCTTTTGCTCATCATCTTCTTTAACTTAGGCACTTAAAGATCTCCATGCAAATAAAAGCTCCTTGTTATTCAACTCAAAAAGATCTTCTTCATTATTAGCATCAACAAGTGAAGCATTTCGGGATCTGTTTCTACATAACTATCACTATCTTTACATTCAATATTCTTATTTATAATAACCATGGCTTTTTTATTTAGGCACTCCTTAGCTACATGTCCACGCCTTATGCATTTAGAACATTCAACCAAATTGGGTTTAGGCTTGGATGGTTTGATTTTATTGGGGTCAAACTTAGGCTTCCCTCATTCTTTGCCTCCTTGGTGCAATTCGGCTTTGAACTTTACAATGGGCCTATCTACATCTTTCAACTTATTAGTCCAATTAGAAGAAGGAAAATTGTCAATTCTCAACCTAAATTAACTAAAGCAAGTTTAAGCCTATAATTAACTAATTTTGCAAAGTTATTAAGAAATTCACCTAACAGCTTGATTAAGTTCTATCAAGAACTTAGGAAAGAGAACAAACTGTTTATTACTTGGTAGAATATGAGGCATATATATAGTCTTATATACTTAAACCCTAAATAATGAAATAAAGAAACAAAACCTAAATTTCTAGGTATAAATTCGATTATAAGAGTTTTGGCCACCTAAAAACATGCTAAATAAGGTTTTCTAATGAATTATGCAACAAAAGAAGGTCTTGTAATTAGTCCACACGGTATTCTGCCTTTATAAGGTAATATCTAAAAAAAAATCTTCTAGGTTGCTTACAAACATAAAAGACTAACAAAGAAATCCTAATCCAAAAAGGAGAGGAAGAATTCACCAATAAGCAGTAATCCTTAAGAGAATTGGAAAAAAAATGTCAACTAAGCAAATCTTGGTTATATCTTAGACTTTAGGCTTTATTGTGGGTTTTATCTCTTGAAGAACACATTCTGGACTCTTTAATTTTTCCTTGACCTAATGATTTGGGCCTTTGTTGCCTCCTCATGTTAGGCTCCAGGCTAAGTGCTCCATTTAAAGTCCAAGTTTCAAGCATTTTCTAATTTGCTCTATGCACCAACTTTGGGCTTTAAGTTTCATGCTCCAACTATTATCTTCAATGGGTCAACTAAGCTTGTTTGCATCATATGTACATTAATATAGAAATGCATATACATTAGCATTGAATCGCATGTATATTAGTCCTTAACTGTATGTACGTTGTTATTAAGCTGCATATACATTAGTCTAACTGAATGTATATTAAACCTGAACTGTATGTACATTTCTTTTGAATTGCATGAACATTAGTCTTTAACTGCATATACATTGGTATTGAACTACATATACATTCAGTTAATATTGAAATACATGTACATTGGCATTGAAACATATGTACATTGTAAACAAAAAATGTGTAAAAAATATTTGCCACATTGTTTTGATAGAAAGAGAGTAAATTACCTTGTCCTTTTTTGCCTTTTTGATTTTGGTATCATTTTCTTCTTTTTTTTTTCTCTTACTTTTCTTTTTTTTCCTTAAGAACTTGACTTTTTCAAAATTGGCACTGCTTTCCCTTTTCCAAATCCTCCTTCCTTAAGCTTCTCTTTTACTCTTATTCTAACATCAATAGTAGTCCAAGAACTCAAGGTCAAATATTTCCTTTGAATGAATTTGTTGTTCCTTGAATTATACTATGTCCAAATATGCAAGCTATTTACTCAAATATACAAAAAATTAGTGATTTTGAACAATTATAAATTACGTACAGTTAATTGTAAATATTTAAGAAAATAAATGAATTACCTATAGGAACAGAGTTGAACTAGTAAAATTAGTTATTGATTTTTTTTCTTCCACTGCTCCACTACATCCACCAAACTTTTCATTGAGTAGCACTTATCCAAGTTTTTTTTTATTTCATTAACATCAAGCAATAAAAACATAATTTTGTAATTTGAATGCCTATTTTTTTTGTCTTTTCAACAGTGTTGATGCATCCAACACTAAAAAATCCCTCTTAAACTCATCTTTGTAGTCTCCTCTATCTACTATTTCATCTCTCATTTTTTAAATCAATGAACTCCCTTTTGACAACCCTTATTTTCTTCTTTAACTCTTTAATAATTTTTTGTATTCTTTAGTATCTCATCTCCCTTAGCTTCTACTCCTGGGTCGCTGCCATAAGGGAGATCCATTGCAGATTCAACATCTTATGAATTCAACGTAAGCTCTAAAAAATAAGTGTACACCTATAGTGATCAAACTTATTTGTTACATATCTTAACAAAACCCTTTGACACTCTGATAATGATTGTTTCAGAATATATCCAAATCCAATATCCTGAACTGTATTTTTTTCTATTTGTCATAGAGTTTTTGTACGTATTGAAACACAATAAATGGTAACATCCTTATTGGAAACCTAACCTAATTCTTATTTTGTTTTTTAATTTTGTCTTTTGACTCTTTTTCCAATCTCCTTTTTTCTTTGTGGTTCAATTTTTTTTGATGTGGATACTCTTTTTTTTACTAGCATCCCTTTTTTTTGTTCTTGCTTTTCTTTTATAGCTTGCAATTTCTCTTTGCCAATATTTATCTTCCTTTTCTTCAGAAAGCCTTATAAAACTAGTTCACTTGAAGTATCTATGCTTTCAATTCTACTTATTTCATGTGACTCTTTTTATGATATGTTTAGTGTCCTATTAAACAATGATAATGATGTA
Organism: Omphalea diandra; assembly: GCA_949677035.1. Lineage (NCBI taxonomy): Eukaryota > Viridiplantae > Streptophyta > Magnoliopsida > Malpighiales > Euphorbiaceae > Omphalea > Omphalea diandra. Next base: position 15,660 of record CATIWR010145978.1, read on the forward strand.
CATCAAATAACAAATAACAATAAAATAACATTGGTTCTTAATTGTAAGTATATTGGTATTGAATTGCATGTACATTGGTCCTTAATTATATATATATTGGTATTGAGTTTCATATAAATTAGTATTGAATTGCATGTTAATTAATATTGAAATACATGTACATTAGTATTGAACCCCATGTGCATTAGTATTGAACTACATGTACATTGGGTATTAATCAGTGTGTACATAGTGTACAAGCATTTAAAAAGCAGTTTATTCCACAGAAAATCACTTAAATATAAAGAAACATAAACTAAAACTAACACAATAAAATAATAGGCAAAAATAATGTATATCAACAAATTTTTTTAGAATTTGTTATATTGTTGCTAGAATACCAATTCAAAACTAATGTACCTTTCATTGATCTATTCATGGATTTCAATGTACATGTAGTTTAAAACTAATGTACATGCAACTAAAGATCAATGTACTGCAGTTAATGACCAATGTACATGTATATTGAAATGCATGTATATTGGTACATGATGAACAAAAATTTACAAGTAGTTTGCTCCACATTGTGATACGAACAAGGTTGATTTTTAGATCCTGATTCGTATGTAGCACAAGTCTCAAGCTTTAATTCAAAGATCAAAATAAGATAAACTCTTAAATCCCAATTAGACCTCTAGAAAACTTGTTTTTAGCAACTTGAATTACAAAGATTCAAGAGGTGTTAATCTCAACCTTAAATTAACTAAGTAATTTAAGACCTAGATTAAATGAGTTTGTGAAATTATTAACAATTCACTTAACAATCTCACCAAGTCCTATAAAGAACTCAAGAAGAGAATTAACTCTCACAAGCAATTTTCCTAAAAGAAATATTCTTCCAATTTTTCTCTTTTTTTTTTTTTTTGGCTAAATAAGAAGGGTTATTTATAGCCTTTACAAAACTTCTAGAAACCCTAAGAATTACTTCCTAAATAGTCTTTGAAATCTGCCTAATCTATTTAGGAAAAAGGATACTCCTAAGCTAAATAGGAAATAACTAAAAGATACATTAAATATCTTCCTAATTATAAAAGAAGTTTCTTATATAAGTAAATA
>CATIWR010146026.1:0-69818 GCA_949677035.1 Omphalea diandra
TATATATATATATATATCTGTGAACAATTTATAAATTCAAATTTTTTTTGAGCTGAAGATCAAAAATTTTACATCTGTTCTTTTACAGGATCAAGGTTAACCCTTTCACAGTTCTAATTTACAACTATACTTATAAAATTAAAATATAATCTTTGCAAATGGTTCAAGTACATAAATTAATCAAATTGACCAAAATTGTTCTTTACAATAAATTTCTCACTTGTACAGTACTTGGGAGTTACTTGCTCACTTCTAACCTTCAAAACAGTAGTTGAACTCTAGTTTTATAGGCATTCTTAAAAACTTCTTGTTTGTACCAATATTTTTAATACCGAATAGGAGATCCAACTAGTCAGCCTAGTCTTTTATTTGATCAGTTTAATTAGTTCGATTAGTCTAGTTTAGTAGAGTTTTTATTTAAAAGTATATAAATAATACTTTAAAAAATATATAATATAACAAAATAATAAATCTATTTTTTAAATTTTAAAATTTGCATAAAATAGTGTAATTTTTTAAAATTTTAAATTTTTTCATAAAATAATATAATTTTATATTGAACCGATTAGATCAAATTTTCGATTTTTTGTGGTTTTGACTGGTTTTTAACTTTTTATATTGAATTAAATCAAACCACTAATCAATTTTTAATTTTATTGATTCAACTTGTCGATTTGATTCTGAAAACACTAGTTAGTACTTCAATACCCTCCAAGAAATTAACTAGAAAACTAGTTTTTATGCCTACCACGATTATCATTGAAGCCCACAATATAGCCTGTCCAATGATTTTATGTGTCTAGTCTTTCATGGGAATGGCATGGTATCTCTAGGAAAATGATGTCATGGACCTTTGTCCATAATACTTTGTATACCTTTTATTTATACGGTGCATTTTGGAAGGGTTCACACGTGTGAGTTTTTTAAAATTTATTGGTTGATGTTAGCGAGAGTTATAGTTGGCACTTCTATCTTATTTTGTGTCTCTGGTTTTTATGTTTGATTTCTTTCTTTGTTTTGGATTCTTTGTTTCTATGATTCTCGTTCTCCTTCTTATTTGATTTTTTTTTGTTCGATTATTTGTTGTTGGATTCTTCGATTATCTGTTTCAACTGTAATCAATGGATGAAATTTCTGAGAATGAGATTGTTCATATTTTTGTAATATCATATGAGAAATGTTTGATTCTATGATATTCGTTAGTCATCCAGGAAAATATAGTCGTTATGTTCTAACCACTCTCAAAAGTAGCAATCGTGAGATATCAATGCATTGGGCGCGACTGAGACCGCGAATTCCTCCGTGATTCAACCAAGGCTCCTTCAGCTGATTCGCGGCTGCGAATTCTCCTGCGAATTCCTCTGTTGATCTAAAAGATGGAGATTTTGACTTCTATTGAAGATAACTTTTATAAACTGTAAAAACAACACTTAAAATTGGCATTACAACTTTCAGTCTATATTATCAATATCAAAAGAAAGCTTTGACTTAGATTTGAATAACCTAGTCTAACAATCTTCCCCCTTTTTCATTTTGACAAACTAGATTGAATATGCAAAGATAAGGAAGCAATTATGCATGCTACTAAGAGAATGATTGTGAAGTCATTTAAATCTTAAGTATGAAATTGCTCCCCCTCAGTCCATACTCCCCTTTAGTTATTCTAATAAGATCATTGTCAATTTTATCTCCTCTTTGTATATTCAGTCAATTATCTCTCCCCCTTTGTCAAGATCAAAAAGAGAGGAATAAGAGGGAATAAGAGATAAAATGATGAATATGAGAGGGAATGACTACAAACTTGTCAATTATACAAATTCAAATTAGAATAGCAAACATAAGTAATTTTGTACAATTGATCACAATATGTCACATAAGAAGATCAATGGATGAAACATAAATGCAACATAATTCAAACATTTAAAGATGCTTGAACACACAAACTAGGGCTAAAAATTTAAGAATTGTCATATATGGTCCTAGTATAGAGTATATGATTTTGATTTGAACATTTGAAATATATAAAACCTCAAATGCAAAATGAATTGATTCAACTTAATATACAATCAATCAAATCAAATCAAATATGTGAACACATAGATATATCAAGCAATAAGACTCCCCCTAAATGTATGCATATATATTAGGTTAAAAACATAAGGGATAAGGGATACATTACAAGTTTAGTATCCATGGCTTGATACCACATAACTATTTGAAATTTTATCCTTTCTTCATTGGCAATCTCCATTCACCTTTAGATTTTTCATGATGAGAAATTGGTGAAGGAGTCACCATCCTGCAATATCAAACACTTTGTTTTGGTACCCAAACATATTTGGGTCTTTGGGGGTTAGTCTTTGAAGGGTTCTCCAATTTGAGGTGTGTCTTCCTAATGTGGCAAAATACATTGATATGTCATATCTTATGCAATAATGACATTAGAGCTTAGACTCATGAGTCTTTCTCCTATGCACAGCTATAGTATGAGCAGGGGGACTTCTCATACTTAGGTGGTGAGAGTGTATGCAAGTGCATGAGTGATGAGAAGTAGAACAAAATTTTCTATAATTGTGTGGGTAATCATCTTTTTTGTTGTATATATAAGCATGATTTGCTCTTTGAGTCTTGGCTTTTGAGTCTTAGGGGGTCTTTCCTTTGCCCTTAGGCATAGGTGGTTTAATGCTAAGGGCACCTTTCTTCCTCATGACCTCAATACTTGAAGTTTGAGGTGTTAATGCTTTAATGAATGTAGTAAGTGAAGAAGTAAATGAGGAGGCTCCATTGAAGCCTAGACCATGTCTAACCAAAGGAGGTCTTTGAGATACAATCAGTGTATCTAAAGCTTCCTTTCCCTTATGAAACTTAGAAATAGAATTTCTAAGCTCAATGACTTTACCCTTTAAGGAGTCATTTTCCTTTCTCAAAGAGGTTAGGGATGAAGATGATTTTGAGAGACTCTTAATAGATTTTTTGAGTTTTTCATTTGAAATCTTCAATTCACTTACAAGATTGTTCAAGGATTCAAATTTATCCTTTAACTTGGAACATTTTTTCTTGTAAGTTTTCACTTGTGACTTATATTTGTCACATGTCAAAGTGAGAGCTTTTAAAAGCTTTTCATCTATATCATCAAATGCATCATAACCATCATAAGAGTGTGGAGAAGTATTTACCTCTTTGGAGGAGTCCTATTGAGCCATGAAGCAAAAGTTTGATGCTTCATCTCCATCTTCATCTTCATCAATTGAATCATCATCCTAAGTAGCCTTAAAGGTCTTCTTCTTTTCCTTGTGATTATAGAAAAATGACTTTCTTTGGATTCTTCTTTTTCTTCTCCTTTTCATCAACTCTTTGGTCCATCTTGATATTTTGGCAAGCTCTTTTTCTTCTTTATCACTTTCATTTGAGTCACTTGAGCTTGAATAATCTTCTTGAGCTTTAAAGGCCAGAGCTTTTTTCTCCTCTTTGTGTCTTTATTCTCTTACCTTCTTCATCTCTTCATCTTTCTTAAGAGCCATCTCATGAGTTAGCAATTTACCAATGAGGACATAAGTTGACACTTTCCCAATCTTTGGATTAGACTCTTAAATGCTGCATACTCTTGCACTAAATTTATTTAATGAAAGAGATTTAAGGATTTTAGTGTTAACCTCATAGTTGATAAGAATCCTTCTAAACTTTTTCTTGTTTGTGACAATAGAGAGGAATCTATTTGCCATTTCAATGATGCTCTCATGGTCTTTCATCAAGAAGAACTCCTACTCTGTCACATACATCTCCAACCTACTTGATTTCATAAGAGTTGTGCCCTCATGATAGTTTTTTAGTGATTTCCATATGACGTGCAGTTTGGCAATATTAGATTCTTTCAATTTCTTCTCTTAACATGGAGGTCACGAGAATAGTCATTACCCTCTTGTTCTTCTTATTTGTCTTCCTTTGTGCTTCACTTAATTCTTCTTTTGCAATTACCGTCTCTTCTCCTTCAACCATCTTTGTTGGAGGCTTCCACTCTATAAGAATATAATCTCATAAGTTGATGAGATCACTGTTAAGATAGATCTCCATTTTATGCTTCCAAATAACATAATCATTGCCATCAAAGTGGGTATTAAGATGAGAATGGACTCCTTCTTGTGCCAATGATCTTTTTTTACACAATTAAGGCTTGAATTGAGACTTGGCTCTGATACCAATTGTTGGCCCTGATGCACCAATAAGGGGGAGGGGGGTTGAATTAGTGGTAGATTTGAAGTTTTTATTTTGAAGCAAGCACACAAGAATGAAATATTAAAGGAAGAATAGGAGAAAAATGAACACAGGAGTTTTATAGTGGTTCAGGTATTAACCAACCCTACATCCACTCCCTAATTCACCAATTAGATATTTCACTCAATCTCTAGTGTTTTACAAGCTCACACTCAACTTAATGTTTAGGCTCACACCAAACCTTATAAGTGTTTTCCAAGGCTCACACTCAACCTAGTGTTTTAGGCTCACACCAAACCTTACAAGTGTTTTCCTAAGGCTAACACTCAACCTATACAAGAGTTTTCTAAGGCTCACTCTCAAACCTATACAAGAGTTTTTTATACAAGGGCTAACTCTCAAACTCAACCCAAAAGGTGTTTAAAGCTCACACCAAACTATGTACAAAGAAATAAAGAATTTGTTGAGAAATAACTTAGCAAAAGTTTTGGCATATATCAAATGGTTATCCCCTAGCATTAATATCAGTTTGGTGGAGTATTTATAGCTCACATCTACCAAAGAGACGTCACTATAAAACTATCAACAAATCTCCAAGATGTGCTAGGCAGATTCAGCATCAAATGCTTATCAGGTTGAAGTCGTAGTCGCTACTACCTTTTTCGCGATCTTGAATTTCCAATTGCGACTAAAAACACCGTTTGTGTTTAACGGTTAGTCCACATGTCAGTTGTTCATTGGTCATCCAGGAAAATATAGTCATTGTGTTCTAACCACTCTCAAAAGTCGCAGTCGCGAGATATCAATGCCTTGGGCGCAACTGAGACTGCAAATTCCTTTGTGATTCAACCAACGCTTTACTGTGAATTCCTTTGTGATTCAACCAAGGCTCCTTCAACTGATTCGCGGCTGCGAATTTGCCCACGAATTCCTCTGACCTAGCTCCATCCATTTTTATAGCAGTGTTGCAGTCGCGACTTAGGGGATACCGACTGTGAATTCCTTTATTCATCTAAAAAAATGGATATTTTAACTTCTATTGAAGATAACTCTTATAAACTGTAAAAACAACACTTAAAATTGAAATTAGAACTTTCAATCTATATTGTCAAAATCAAAATAGAGTTTTGAATTAGGTTTGAATAACCTAGTCTAACATTTTTAATTGTTATTTTTTATCATGAACTTTATGTTTTTTATTAGTTTTTTTTTTGTTTAATTTGATGTAACAAATTGGAGATATCAAGTGAGTAATCTTTAGTTTTAGTTTTTTTGTATTTTTTGTGTTTTTTATTTAGTTTTTATATGTTTAATTTTTTTTGTTCAGTTTAGGAATAATATATATAAGATTTATTAGTTGAAACTCTAGATTCATTTTGTTGTTCATGAGATTCATTTTTTATAAGGTATAGGTTCTTTATATATATATATATATATATATATATTCATTGTAAGTGACCTACAAGTTCAAAAGTTTGATCTATATAAATTTGTTATCATTTAGCTTTAATTTGATACAATAAATTAAAGATATCAGGTGAATAATCTTTAGTTGTTAGTTTGTATATGTTTTTTATATTTTTTATTCAATTTTTATGTGTTTGATTCTTTTCATTTTGTTTAGAAATAATATATATAAGATTCGTTAGTTGAAATTCTAGGTTTATTTTTGTTGTTAATGAGGTTCATTTTTTATAAGGTACAGGTTCATTTTTTAAATAGTATAGATTCATTATAAGTAAATTGTAGGTTCAGAAGTTTCATCTATATAAATTTGTTATCATTTGGCTTTAATATGATGTAATATATTGAAGACATTTATATTCTTTATTAAAAACTATAAGTTCATTAAATTAGTATAATTTTTTTAATTATGTTTTTATTTTTTTGCAGTTGATAATGTGAATAAGGCTTCTAGTGATGATTTGTTGGGACTATTTGTGAATTCTAGTAAAAAGGCTTATGTGTTATATGATGAGTATGCTTTCAAAAAATGGTTTTAGTATTAGAAAGAGTTAGCAAAGATATAAAAGTTGCAATAATAAACTATTAATGAAATGTTGTTGCTCAAAGGCTGGAGAAAAAGAAAAGATAGAACAAAAAATAAGTGTTACTCAAAACTTGACGTTTGAATTAGTTGTAAAACTTTCATTCAGTTTGATGTTGATGAAAATGGAGTTTAGACTGCGACAAGACATGAAAAGGAGCAAAATCATGAATTATGTATGTCATGCAAAACTCATCTTCTTCATTCACACAGGGAAGTGACAAAGAACTAGTTGATTTATCTTAAGCATTTAAAACAAAAGTGAAGTTATTGTGTATGGTGGGATTAGATTACTTAAAAAGCAATCTAGTAGTTCTCCATTTATGGGGTTTATTGATAGAGATGCTTATAATTGTTTGGCTTTGAAAAATTTGAGGAAATTGAATGGCAGTGATTCTAATGTTGAAATATTTAGAAAAAGGCAATTAAATGCAAAGTGTTTTTTTATTTTTATTTTCACGTTGATAGTGATGAGAGTGATAGTTCTTTATTTTTAGTATTTTGAGGGTTAGTTTTATTGTTAATTAAGTCTAATTTAGAGAAAAATATCAAGTGATGTCTCACTTTTGACTTGTACTTTGTGATTATATAAGAAATCCTGAAAATTGGAGCTGATTCATGAATTATGAGAGTTTTTGGGGTGAAATTGTACAGTATCAAAAATTCAGGGACCACACAAAAATTTAACAGTCAAAGGACGGATTCTGATATTTTTCTGACAGAATTTTAGTCCCTTCTTAATTCAAATGAGAAAGGATCTGTGCATTTTTTGGAAAGTTTCACCGTGACTTATCCTAAATTGGAGAGGGAGAATTTGTTCCTAAATGGTAGAGATATTTTTTTCTATTTTAGAGGGAGTAGGGGAGTATTAATAGGTGGAGGAGAATTCAAAGAAGGAAGAGATTTTGTTTATGTCTATTATTTTTCTAGAGAGAGAGTTCTTGGCTTTGTTTTATTTTTTTTTGGAGAAAAAACTGTCTAAAATATGAGAATTATTGGTCATTCATAAAAGTTGAAGAGACTTAGAGAATACAAGGGTTTTATCATGAAAATTTTCTATTTTATTTTCTTTTTATTTTGATGTTGGCTAGTAATTCTATTAGAACTAAATTAGTTAAAACACTTGAGCATGATGAACCCTAAGATGAGTTTTGAATTGTGCTTTAAATAATATAATTTTTTATTATTTTATGAAATTCAATTGTGTTTGCTATTTATTTCCTTTAATTGAAATATCCATAATATTGATTTTTGCCTTATAATTTTTTGAACTTAGATTGAAAAATCAAGTTATTGAATAGATTCAACACAATTGAAAGGAGTTGCATGTAACCCAAGAGATAGGATAACATAAATCCTCTGGATTAGTGTCAAACCTAATAGTGAAATTTAAGGAACTATAATGCAATTTTAGGGATTTTAATTAAGAAGAGATTTCAATTAATAAACCTAGAATTAGTTATTAATTATCTTGAGAAAGATTTTAACATACTGAAGGAATTTTCACGGTTCTATAAATATTGAAATAAATTATATTGTTAGAAAATTAATTTCTTAATAAGTCTTAGGGAATTCAATACTGAGTGTCGTTTGTCATATTGGTCACTTTTTTCCACTCTTTATTTTTTTTATTTTTATCATTCTAGTTTGTTGAATTATTTTATTTCATTTTTTAATTAATTAATTAATGCACTTAAAATTACTGGTTAAATAATAGAGAAAAAACTAATGTTATTACTTTTAATCCTTAAGGGATAGACACTTGATACTTCTACGTTATACTATAACCGATAGATGCACTTGCCTATTCAATCTATAGGTGTTGGTCTCGGATCGTATCAAGTTTTTGGATCCGTAATCAGGGACTAAAATATTAGAAACACTTTATATCTATTAATTTAGCCAATTTCTTCATCTCATTTTATCCTTCTTGTTTTAGTTTCATTTTTAAAAAAAAAATTTTTGTTGTGGTTTCTATTCTTTTCAAAAAAAAAAAATAAAACAATAAAAATAATTAAAAAACTATAAAATAAAATACAAAATTATAAAAATTTGATTTGTTGTGTGAATTTTAATTAATGTAATTTTATTGGGGTATTTTTTTTTTGTAGGAATAAAAAAAATTTTAAAAAAAGTCCAATTGTGCAATTTGTGTGCACACCACCGCTACAAAGGGATTGGCAGTCCTTATGTGGTCCAAGCTGCACATGTGTGCAGTTAGGATTGTACATGGGCTGCTTTAGCAACCTTATCTCGGTCATTTTGTGGTTCTCAACACACTGATGTGCGTTGATGCACACAAGGGGAGTAAAAAATAAATAAAAACATAAAAACATAATAATAATAATAAATAATAATAATAACAATAAATAAATATAATAATAAAAAAACACAACTCTCCTATTTTGCAACCCCCATTGACCACAGTCCCTCTGTTACCAACACAAACTGCAGCAACAACCAATCGTATCGACACCCAATGTTCTTCTTTCGCGGTCTCCACCACTTGCATCTTGACATTCCAAGAAAGCTTTCTAGTTCCTTTATTTTTTTTTTCTTTTGTTTTTTAATGTGTTATTTGTTTGTTTTGTTATACTGAAAACTTCTTCTCCACATTGAGGATAATGTGTGTTAAGTGTCGGGGAGAGTTTGTATTGTTTGATAATTTTGTTTTTATTTTTTTTCAATTTTATTCTACTTTCTTCATATATATATATATATATATATATATAATTTGATGTTTTATTTGTTTTATTGTGTGAATGACTCATTATTTGCTTAGTAGTTTACTCATTTTCATATGAACTTTGTCAAAAATATCTAGCTATCAATTGAATTCACTTTCTTAATTTGCAAATCTTGTTTTCTACTATAGATATTTAATTATCACTATCTTTTAAAAAAAAAATCTGGAGATTTGGAAGTTTACAAATTTTTAAAAAAATTAAAATTCATTTGTTTTCACTATTAATAAAAGTTTAAGCCTTTTTTCCTTGTAATGTGCTTAATTTTATGAATTCCTTATTGAGTGAGTCCTCAAATAGCACTAGAGTCTCTAGAACTTGATTTGTTATCATTTTGAGACCACATTATCAATTACAAGCATAAAAATAATTAAAACAATTTAGGATTAGCCTGTTGTTCTTTTCTCTTTCTTCATTCACCCTTTTTATCCATTTAGTGAGGCCCATTGAGCCTACAAGAACCTTATTTTTTTTTATTATAATCTTATATTTAACTAGCCAATGAAGTCTAGTCCCTTAAAATATTAAATTGATCATGTTTGCTTTGGGATGAGATTTGGTTTCTGCAATTACAAGGGATTCTTTCATGAAATTAATGAGAAGTCTTTAGTGTGGGGTTGAGTGTTTTATTCTTTGGGGTGGAATGAGAGAATGTTATTTGATTAATTGCTTGATTTTTGAATTATTACCTTGTGTAATTTTATAATAACTCTTCTTTCTTCCTCTCAAAATACAGAAAGTCAAAAAAAATATAATATGAAAGAAAAAAAAAGTTCAAAAAAATAAAAGAGGAAGAAAAGGATGTATTTCTTTATCAAGGTAGTTCAATTCTATTTTGCAAAAGATATAAAGGGTCTAGAATTTTTATTATTTTAAGGTCTACGAGAGTGAGATTACGTTTTTGGGCTTGAGATTTGTTCTTGAGAGATCATGTGAGTTTGATTTGAAAGAGTATTTAGTAAGCATGATCAATTATTTTATAGTTTACTAACCTAAAAACACCTACCCACTACTAAGGTCCTATTACAACCAAAAGAAAGACCTTTTGATTTGAGCTTGTATTTGAATTTAAGTGGTGAAAATATAATTTATTCTCAAGCTTATGGTAGACTTTTAGGCTATATATTAGACGATGAGAGCATATACTAACCATTAAACACTTGGAATGAGGGGTACATTGTACGAGACTTAATAAATGAATTTTTCTTTTAGTTTATGGATGAACAATCTTTCATGCATTTGATTTAAGGGTAGTTATGATTACATAAGTATGCTAGAACACAATTTTTGCAAGTTTGAGAATTGATGAATTTTTCTCATAGATCAGTTAATTCGATTTGTTATGATGCCAATGAAGGAATGAAATGTGTTTATGAGTAAATTATGTTAGTCTCTATGTGTTTTGTGCTTAGAGTTTTTCTTGTTTTGTTTTGGGTCTTTTGTTCATTTTTTTTTCGTTAGCTTAGTTTTTTTTTTTTTTTTGCTTGGGGACAAATAAAATGTTAAGTATGAAGAAATTTGATAATTCTTTATTTTTAGTATTTTTAAGGTTAGTTTTACTGTTAATTGAGTCTAATTTAGAGAAAAATATCAGATGTATATCACTTTTGGCTTGTATTTTGTGATTTTATAGGAAATCCTGAAAATTGGAGCTGATTGATGAATTATATGAGTTTTTATGAGTGAAATTGTGCAGTTTTAGAAATTCAGGGACCAAACAAAAATTTGACACTTAAGGGACTAGTTCTGATTTTTTTTCTGACATAATTTTAGTCCCTTCTTAATTTAATTGAGAAAGGATCCGTGCATTTTTTGAGAAGTTTCACTGTGACTTATCCTAAATTGGAGAGGGAGAATTTGTTCCTAAATAGTGGAGATATTTTTTCTATTTTAAAGGGAGTAGGGGAGTATCAATAGGAGGAGGAGAATTCCAAGAAGGAAGAGGCTTTGTTTATGTTTATTATTTTTAGAGAGAGTTCTTGTTTTTTTTTTTGTTTTGTTTTTTTTTTTTTTGGAGAAGAAGTTGTCCACAAGAAGAGAATTATTAGTCATCCATCAAGTTTAAAGAGAATTAGAGAATATAAGAGTTTTATCATGAAAATTTTTCTATTTTTTTTCTTTTTATTTTGATGTTGGCTAGTAATTCTATTATGAACTAAAGTAGTTAGACACTTGAGGATGATGAACCCTAATATGAGTTTTGAATAATGATTTTCATTAGATAATCCAATCTTTTAATTATTTTATGAAATTCAATTATGTTTGCTATTTATTTCCTTCCAAAATATTGATTCTTGACTTACAATTCTTTAAACTTAGATTGAAAAATCAAGTTATTGAATAGATTTAGCATAATTGAAAGGAGTTGCATGTAACCCTAGAGATAGGATAACATAAATCCTTCGGATTAGGGGTCAAACCTAATAGTGAAATTCAAGGAACTATAATGCAATTTTAGAGGTTTTAATTAGGAAGAGATTCTAATTAATCAACCTAAAATTAGTTGTTAATTATCTTGAGAAGGATTTTAACATACTAGAGGGATTTCCACGGTTTCATAAATATTGAAATAGATTGTATTGTTGAAAATGAATTTATTAATAAGTCTTAGGGGATTAAATACTTGAGTGTCGTTTGTCATATTAGTCACATTTTTCCTACTCTCTAGTTCATGTTTTCATCATTCTAGTTTGTTGAATTATTTTATTTTAGTTTTTAATTAGTTAATTAATTCACTTAAAATTATCGGTTAAATAATAGAGAAAAAGTTAATATTAGTACTTTTAATCATTGAGGGATCGACGCTCGATATTTCTACGCTATACTATACTCGATTGGTGCACTTGGCTATTCGATCTATAGGTATTGGGCTCAGACCATATCAGAGAGATTATATAGTTTCTTTTGGAAAGATTTGCTTATGAAACTAGATTATGAGCTTTTTGGAAATTTGTTAGTGCATGGTATGGTGTATCACACTAACAGATATGATATGATATGTGGTCCATTTGTAGGTATGTTATTTACGTTTATATTAATATTATATTTGTGATATTAAATTGTAGGTTCATTTTTGTAAACTATAAGTTCATTTTTTATAAAAGTGTAGGTTCAATTTTTATAAATTGTAGGTTCATTTTTTTTTATCATATATGTAGGTTCATTACCTATAAACTATAGATTTATTTTTTTTTTATTAAGTGTAGATTTATTTTGTATTAAGTGTAGATTCAGTTTTCTAATAAACTGTAGGTTTTTTTTTAAAAAAAAATGATGGATTTATTTTTTGTAAAATATAGGTCCATTTTGTATAAAGTGTAAGTTCATTTTTTTATTAAGTGTATGTTCATTAATAATAAGTTATTTTATTTTTAAAGGTATGTTCATTAGTAATAAGTTATACATTTTTTTTTTAATTTTTGATTTATAAGTGTGAATCATCATTGTATGAATGTGGCTCTTTGCTAAATGAGAGAATAAAGTCCTTTGTATAGCTATTTAGTACGTTTTTAAGTTCTAAGGAAGGTAATCCCTAGACAATTATGACAAACCAATTTGTTGCTATGATTATTGCTATTGTTCAAGTTTCTCGAAATTCACAGAGAATTCAAAGAAGAATATCAAGTGCTTGAGAAGTTAAAAAAGATTTGTTGAATTATTCAACTATGTGTTTAAATATAAAGATACAAAGGTTGAGTTTCAATTTTATTGAAATAGGTATGTGAAATTTTTTTGAAATTTTTGAATTTTATATATGAACATGAAGTGTAGAATTAATAAAGGTGTTATTCATGTAGTTTTTTTCAAGTTAAAAAGAGAATATCAGTGTCAAAAGAGTTCTTGGATGCAAAAAGTTTGTTGGACTAGGTTGGTTAAATATATGTCATAATCCTCTTTTGATCTTGATAATGAAGATTGATCAATTCTAATGCTTTATTCAAGTATTGTTTTGCAGTTTATAAGTTATTTTCATTAGAAGTTGGATGGAAGTCAAAATCTTCATCTTTTAGAAGAACATCAAAATTCACAGTCAGTATCCCTTAAATCCCGACTGTGACATTGCTATAAGAATGGATGGATCTAGGCCAGAGGAATTCGTGAGCGACTTTGCAGCCACGACTCAGCTAAAGGAGCCTTGGTTGAATCACAAAGGAATTCGCAGTGGCATTCGCGTCTGAGGTCACAACCACGCATTTCGTAGTGACAAAAGAGGGAACCAAAACCACAGCCATAGCACGCCAAGTATCCAATGGAATTGTTGGGAATCAAAAATTGTGAGGGCAAATATTTGGTCGTAACTGTGAATTAAGGAGTTGACATTTCCTCTCCAAACAGAGGAATTCACGGTCTCAGTCGCGCCTAAGATAAAGCCAACTCGAGATCACGACTTTTAAGTAGTAGGTTGAACACAACAACTATATTTCTTGGACAATTAATGGATGAAAGACACATGGACTAGCCATTAGACACATAATGAGGTTCTTTGTTGAGATTTCAGCTCCTTAGTGCAAATTAAAAATTCGCGATTGCGAAATGATAATAGCGACACGACTTCTGTCTGAGAAGCATTTAATGCAAAATCTGTCTAACACAACTTAAAGATTTGAGGATAGTTTGAGTAATGTCTCTTTAATGGATATGAGATATAAATACTCCACCAAACAAATGTAAATGCAAGAGAATTGAATTAATTATAACCAAACTCTTGCCAATTTGCTACTCATTCTTTTACTCTTCTTTAAGTGTTGTTGATTATTTGGTATGAGAAATAAACACCTTAGTAAGTTGGTTGAGAGTTAACCTAAATTCTAAAACTCTTGTAAGAGATTAAAGTGTGAGCCATAAAACATAAGGTTGTAAGGGTTTTGTGTGAGCCATTAAATACAAGTTGTATAAGTTGGGTCTGAGCTTGAAATCACCAAGTTAGTTGAGTGAAATACCCAACTGTGAGAAATTGGGGAGTGGATGTAAGGTTTGTTAACACCCGAACCATTATAAACTTGTGTTGATTTTTCTCTTCTCCTTCTCAACTTCTTAGACACATTAACCTTATCTTTTAATTTTTAATCAGCCACCAATTCAACCCCCCTTCTTGGTGCACTAGGCAAACAAGTGGTATCAGAGCCAAGTCTCACTCTAAAGCTTAATTGTTTGAGTAAAGATCCTAGCATATGAAGAAATTCACACTCATCTCAAGCCATATTTTGATGGAGCAGAATATACTCATTAGAAGTATAGGATGGAAATCTATCTAAATAGTGATGTGGTAGACCTTTGGGATATTGTTGCAAAGGAATGGAAGCCACCTACTAAAATGGTGGATGGAAGTGAAGAGTTGATCCCTAAAGAGGAGTGGGTTGAAGGACATAGGAGATCAAATGGCAAAAATAAAAGAGTCATAGCAATCATTCTAAGTTCTCTCTCAAGAGAAGAAATTAGAAGGGTTCAACATTGCCTTACTACTCATGGCATTTGGAAGGCCTTGGAGAACTATCATGAGGGCACCACCTTGGTGAAACTTAGCCAGTGGGAGCTATTTGTGATGAAGGAGGAAGAAAGCATCATAGACATGACAAATAGACTCCTTGTAATCGTCATCAACATGAAGAAGTTTGGGAGAATTCTCACCTATCATGAGGTAGACTCTAAAATTTTGAAATCTCTACCTCTTGAGAAATTTGGTGCAAGGGTGTGCAGTATCGAATAGTCCAACCTGAAGATAGGAAGGGTGCCAATGGATGTTCTAATAGGCAAACTCTTAATTCATGAGTTAGCCTTAAAGAACGATAAAGAGATGAGGAGAATGAGAGGGCAAGGAGAGAAATCTAAAAAAATAGAAAAGAGGACCTTGGCACTTAAGTCTTTATCAAAGGAGAAGAAAGTAGAAGTAGCCTCAAGTGAAGAGGTAAGTGACAAAGAGGAGGAGGAGCTTACAATGCTTTCAAGAAGAACTAAGGAGCTTATTAGAGGAAGAAAAGAAAGAAGGAATTTTAAGAAAGCTACTTCAACTCCCAAAGAAAGATCAAATGATATCACTTGCTATGAATATGGCAAGCAAGGTCATATCAAATATGATTGGCCCAACTTGAAGAAAAAGAAAGAGCTTCAAAGCCAATTGGGATGATAACTCAAGTGAAGAAGATGAAGAGGAAGATGTTGCAAACCTTTGCTTCATGGCTCAAGAGGAATCACTAATGAGGTAAGTTCTTCACCTCCCTCTTATTTTGAATTTGATGAATTAAAAGATATGGATGATGAGCTTTTAGAGGATCTCACCATGAAATGTGACAAGTATAAGTCACAAATGAAAACTTGTAAGAAGAAGTACACTAAATTAGAGGATGAATTCAAATCCCTAAATAGTCTTGTAAGTGAATTGAAGGCTTCAAATGAAGAACTCAAGAAGTCTATAAAAAATTTATCCAATTCATCTTCATCTTTAACCTCATTAAGAAAGGAAAATAACTCATTGAAAGGTGAAGTCATTGAGCTTAGAAACTCTATTTCTAAGTTCCACAAGGGCAATAAAGCTTTGGATACACTTATTATATCACAAAGACCTTCATTTGTTAGGCATGGTTTAGGCTTCAATGGAGCCTCTTCTTCTACTCCTTCACTCGCAATATTCATCAAGGCCTCAACACCTCAAACTTCAAGTATTGAGGTTGTTGGAAAGAAAAGTGCTCAAAGCACTAAACCACCATTGCCTAAGAGTAAAGGAAATGTGCAACAAGGCCCTAAGTCTATTTCTAAGAAGGCCAACCATGCATACATGTATAATAAAAGGCATGCTCACTCAAACACATAAAGAAATCAAATTCTACACCAATTCACACATGTTCATGTTCATGTTCATGCTTATACACATATCAAGTTGGTATGAGGAAATCCCCCACTCACATTAAGGCAATACATAGGAGAAAGACGCATAGGTCTAAACTTCAATGCCACTATTATATGAAATATGGATACATAAATGTTTATTGCTACATTAGGAAGGCTCACCTCAAGTTAGAGGATCCTTCAAAACCTAACCCCTAGGACCTAAGTATGCTTGGGTATCAAAGCAAAGATGATTTACTTGTGTTGTGTAGGGGGTCTGGCAACCACTAATGAAGCAAATGATTGGCGAGTGGATAGCTAATACTCAAAGCACATGATGGGCAATAGGAAGCTATTCATGTTCCTAAAGGAAAATGAGGGTGGCAATGTCACTTTTGGAAACAATGCCAAGGGCAAGGTAATTGACATTGGGACCATTGGTAAGAATAGTTGTTCTTTAATTGATGATGTTTTACTTGTTGATGGATTATAACATAACTTGCTTAATGTAAGTTAATTATGTGACAATAATAAAGTCACTTTTAACCCTATAGAATACTGAGTTACCACTTTGATGGATAAAAAAGTAGTTTTCAAGGGGAAAAGGAAGGGCAATACCTGCCTAATTGACATAGACAATTTCGATAACCAATCCTTTAAATGTCTTGTGTCTCTTAGTAATGAAGTTGGACTATGGCATAGAAGACTTGGATATACTAGCATGAAGATGTTACAACGCTTATCAAAGGGAAAGTTAGTGGAAGGTTTTCCCAAGCTAAGATTCTCTAGAGACAAGTCATGTGGTCCTTTCCAAATGGAGAAGTAACATCAATCTTCCTTTAAAGCAAAGAATATTGTAAATACATATAGACCTCTTCAGTTAATTCATATGGACTTGATAAGACCTACTAGGAGTGCTAGCTTAGGTGGAAAACATTATGCACTAGTCTTAATTGATGATTACTCTAAGTTTAATTAGGTTTCCTTTCTAACTCATAAGCATGATACTTTTAATGCTTTTAAAAGTTTTTCAAAAAGGATTCAAAATGAAATGGGTTACTTCATTTTTTCTATAAGAAGTGACCATGGAAAAGAATTTTAAAATGAGTCTTTTAAATCTTATTGCTTAGAGAATGAGATTTTCCATAATTTTTTAATTCATAGAATACCACAACAAAATGGTGTCATAGAGAGGAAAAATATGACACTAGAAGAGATGGCTAAAACAATGCTCAATAAGCATTCATTGCCAAATTACTTTTGGGCCGAAGCTATCAATACTTCGTGTTATATTGCAAATCGAGTTTTCAAAGACTTATTCTTAATAAAACTTCTTATGAGCTATAGAATAGTAGAAAGCCCAAGTTAGCATACCTAAGAGTTTTTGGATGCAAGTGCTATATCTTGAATACTAAGGATAATCTTAGAAATTTTGATTTAAAAATTAATGAAGACATCTTCTTAGGTTATTCCACCACTAGCAAAGCCTAAATGGTTTTTATAAGAGTTCAATGGTTATTGAAGAGTCTATGAATATTGTGATTGATGAATCCAGTAAGTTTGATCTTGGGAAAGGTTTTTTAGTTGATGATATTATAGGTGATTTTGAGAAATTAGATTTAGAGGATACTATAAGAGAAAAGGATGAAGACCATGATGAAAGCAAATCATCAAGAGAAGATAAAGATCCTCAATATCAATATGTAACATCACCAAACCAAGATCTTCCCAAAGATTTCCAAGCATCACCCCTAGAGACTTAATCATTGGTGATACTTCAAAGGGTTTACTAGATCTCAATTCAATACTTTAGATAATAATTTTGCCTTCATTTCTCAATTTAAGCCAAAATCTATTGATGAGGCTCTTGATTATGAGAGTTGGGTGATTGCTATGCAAGAGAAACTCAACCAATTTGAGAGAAACAATGTGTGAAAACTTGTTCCTAGGCCTAAGGAACACCCAATTATAGGTTGCAAATGGGTATTCAGGAATAAGTTAGATGAATAAGGATTCATCGCTAGAAATAAGGCTAGATTGGTTGCTAAAGGTTACAACCAAAAGAAAGGCATTGACTATGATGAAACCTATGCCCCCGTAGCAGGGTTATAGGACATTAGGATTCTATTGGCATATGTATGTCATATGAATTTCAAATTATTTCAAATGGATGTCAAAAGTGTCTTTCTAAATGGTGTTATTGAGGAGGAAGCTTATGTTGAACAACCTTTTGGTTTTGAATCACACACTTTTCCCAATCATGTTTTCAAATTGAATACAACCTTGTATGGTTTGAAGCAAGCGCCACAAGCTTGGTATGAAAGGCTTAGTTCTTTTATTTTGCAAAATGATTTTGAAAAGGGGAAGGTTGATACAACTTTGTTTGTCTAAAGGCATAATCATGATACACTAATGCTGCAAATATATATTAATGATATCTTTTTTGGTACCACTAATGAATCTCTATGTGAGGATTTTGCTAAGTGTATGACTAGGGAATTCGAGATGAGCATGATGGGAGAGCTTAAGTTTTTCCTTGGTCTACAAATCAAGTAAACAAAAATGGGATCTTCATCAACTAAGCCAAATATACAAAGGAAATTCTTAAGAAATTTGGCATGGAAGGAGATACCATCAAATTGGACAAAGACGAATCGGGTAAGTCGGTTGATGAGAAGAGATATCAAGGTATGATCTGTTTTCTACTTTATCTTACTGCTTCTAGACCTGATATAACATTTAATGTCTACATGTGTGCTAGGTTTCAATCTTATCCCAAAGAATCACATTTGAATGTTGTTAAAAAGATTTTCAAATATTTACATGGCATATTACATTTAGGGTTATGGTATCCTAAAGATTCTTCTTTTAACCTTATAGGTTATTCGGATGTGGATTATGCTAGTAGTCCTTTAGATAGAAAGAATACTTTTAGAACTCGTCAATTTATATGAGAATGTTTAGTTTCTTGGTTTAGTAAGAAGTAAGTTTTTGTTATCTTATCCACTGCCAAAGCTGAATATATAGTTGCGGGTTGTTATTGCACCTAAGTCCTTTGGATGAAACAATAATTAAAGGATTTTGGCAAAGATGTTGATCACATTCCTATCAAATGTGACAACACTAGTGTAATAAATCTTTCCAAAAATCCCATTCGACATTATAAGAGCAAACATATAGACATTAAGCATCACTTTCTTAGAGATCATGTCCAAAATGGTGATTATGTTAGAATTTATAAACACAAATCATCAATTTAAGGACATTTTGACAAAATCTCTCAACGAAGAAATGATGAACTTCATGAAGAGAGAGTTGGGAATGCTTGATGGAAGCTCCCTAAAGTGAAAAATTAGATCATTCTAATATGTCGCATTATTCCATGATGGAATGATTGCCTTATGTGATGTATATTATGTGTATTCCTTTAGATGTCTTAATTTTGTGTTTAATTGAGCCTTTCTATGCCAATTTGCATAAATTAGACATCAACAAATTGAGTGGATCACAGTTTAAATAGTCAAGTCTCATAATTTCATAGTTATCTTTTAGGAGTTGTAATTTGCGGTCACTTTTTTTTTTGTTCATGGTCATGAATTACAGGTATTCTTCATTCGGCTATCAGCCATCAAATCATGGTCGTGAGTTTCAATCTCCACCATGAATTTGTTCAAATTTTAAATCTTTTGATTGTTGAATGCGTCGTTTCCCGATGATTTTTTATCCATTACTCACATTTTTCAGAATTAACAATCGCGACTTTTAGATCGCGATTGCGAATTTGGGTGACTGCCACACATTTAAGTGATTTGATTATCAACTGATTGCAACCCTTTATTTAATTCATTTATGACCATTTTTAGCTATTTTCACACCCTTTCTTGGCTTATATAAACCCCTCAAACAGTGTTTTTGTTTATTCCTACTAAATATCTTCATCTCTCTTCTTCCTTAATCTCAAACCTACCAATCTTTCTCCACTCACAAATAGCCCCTACAAAAGCTTCAAGAGTAATGGCACAGCCTTCAAGGCCATTAACATTACACTTGATGAAAGGAATAACAAAAGAAAAGAAAGATCGCTACAAGGTAAATGCCTCTAAGACCATTCTACCAAACAAAATTCCTTCAACTTTCCTTTTAGAGTCGTTGGGAATCAAGGACGAGATCCACACATTCCTTTCAAACCTTAGGTGGAACGAATTCATATTTCATGATAAGCTCGAGATTGAAGAAATCGTGTGAGAATTCATATGTACTGTGACTCTTAGTCATAGAGCAGAATCTTGCATCGGTCAATATGGGTTAGTATTTTATGCTTTTAGAGACCTTTTTTTCATCACTTTCGAACAATTGTTCAATCCTTTCAATCTTCAAGTCAAAGATGACATTCCATTCATCATCTCTACTCTTGATGTCATCTATTCTGAGTTTTGGTCTGGAATTTCCATCGAAACCAAACATGACCCCAAAACCTCCTTAGCCAAATACATCTGAACGCTCTCTTTTTGGTTACTTCATCATATCGTCACGTTATCTTTAATGCAAGAAGTGATGATAATGAAAAGGTATCCCAAAAGGATCTTGCTTTTCTTTTCTGCCTTATCAAAAACAAATCCTTTCAAACTGGTCACTATCTTATGGATCAATTGATTCATATGAGCACTAGACCCAAGTGTCAGTTTCATTTCCTTTCCCATGTAATTGCCATTTACTAGTACATGAAGGTTCTTAATGAGGAAAACAACAATACTTTACTAAGAAGCTTTCCCCTTCCCAAAATTTTCTAGACCTCCCTTACCTCATCAATGCAAAAGCCATTCACCCAAATTCTTACACTTACACTTTGGGCGCTTTTGGAGGCAAGAAACTAGAATCTTCCTAAGCCTCCAAAAGAAAAAGGCTTACCATTGAGGAGGGAGCCCAACTTATTCCACCTCCTCAACCTAAGCCTAAAACCAAAATCTCTCTTGCCTCCATCAATAAGAAATTGGACAAAGTGATGAGGATGCTGAAGAGAAGATTTCTCCTCCTTTCCTACCTACGTAGTGACTTAGTGGACTTACAAGAGAAAGTATGTGCTTCTCTATGCCATGTTCTTGATTTTGAGGATTAGGAGGACACACCGAAAGAGGAGAACAACCAAGCAGTTGAGGAGGGTGACGAAGCTGAGGATGGAGAGGACAATGAAGACCAAGACGATTTTGGAGATGATGATAATTCTCCCATCTTTTAGATTGTCTTTAGGCTTTCTTTTTTCTTTTTCTGTGTTATCTTTTAGTTATTGATGAAAAACTATTGTTCCCACACATTATTATAATTAGAGGTGGCAATTATGATCTAATTTGAATCTGCACCAAAAAAAAAAAAAAGACTTTGAACCAGAAGAAAATTCAAAATAATCTAAATATGAAATTATCCAAAAATTTTTAGATCAAATCTGACCTACAAGTTAACTTGAATTGACTTAATCTTGATCGAGTTACAGATTAATTCGAACAATTTGATTTAATTATTTAAAATTTATTTAAAAATAAAATATTTATTATATTCAATTTTGTATGAAATTAAATCAATTGTTCATTTTCATGATGTAAAGTTATTTATTTAAATTTAATTCATTAAGTATTTAAATAAAAATAAATAAAATTTTAAAATATATTTGATTAAAAATAATATTTTTTTTAAAAATTATTTTTTCTTAACAAATTATGAGAAAATATTATACAAACAGTAAAGAGTCTAAATGAAAAAAGTGAATAATAAATGACTTAATTCAAAATTATTTCTGTTTATAAATCCAGCGAATGACTTGAGTTTGCCCAAAATTTGATTGATCCAATCTAACAAATATCTTGATCCAAAAATAAATCGACCCATAAAGTATTCAATTTAAAAATGACCTACTCAAAGTGACTTAATCCCACCTATCTGTCACCTCTGTCCATAATTGATTACCTGTATAGTTGATGGATCGTAAGTAGCAGCGGCATGGTAACTCAAAAGAAATTTCTGCACGCAATAAAATAATTAACTATAATTTACTGATTAGAAAATGAAAATGGTTCAGTTTTTAATTTTATTCACACATATAATTATATAATTATTGAGAAATAAAATTGTTAACTAAGCTCTCATGACATCCAAAAGGTTCTTCTCACAAGATTCAAGTTCTTCTATGGATGTGAATTATAGAGGGTCAGGCTCCTATAACATTCCAAGATTTTCAATTGACAGAACCAAATTAATAAACGTTAAGAAATAACGAAAATAAGTCCACAATAAATAAAAAAAAATACGACCATTGAAAAAATAGTTTTCTAACCTCAACAGATCCTCGGCTATTTGAACCTAATGTTGCAAATTACAAATTTCTGGTTGGAGTTCCTATATATGGGCAAGTAATTGAAATTGGCACTAAATTTGAAGAAATTTTAAAATATATAATTAACAACGGTTTTTTGTTATTAATTTAGAAATAGATGCTCTAAATTGCTAAAATTATAATATATGTATAATTAAACGATCCAAAACTCATTTAAGATTAGACTGACAATTTAAATCTGATCCAAAACTCATTAAAAAAAGAGATTAAACCCCGACTTAACTTAAAGGAAATTTGGAACAACTCAAAATTTTTTTGGCTGGAATGCAATTCAATTCATGGATCAATTCAAATTAACTTAATTTATTGGTCAATCCAAATAACTTGATTTAAATTATTAAATTATTTAAAATTAATTTAAAATCAAAATAATATTTTCTTTATTTTAAAAAAGTCAAAATTATGAGCAAATCAATCTAACTCAAAACTTAAAAAAAACATGAACTTTTTTTTATATTTTATGTGCTGATCTGATTTGACTTGATCGTAATGCAGTAAATTATATCTAAATTTGTTCAAAAAAATGATTCAAAAATAGCTTTATTTCAAATTAATTGGTTTGCTTGCTATCACTATGTAGAATATTTACCGTTAAATAGAGGTGACAAATGGGTTGGATCGAGTTGTTTCGAATTAGATCATTTTCGGATTGAGTTTGAGTCATCCAAGATTTTAGGTGGGTTCAGATCACCCATCAGATTATCTATGCATAAAGGATTTCAGGTCGAGTTTAGGTTGAGTTTGGGTTTTCTTTTAAGATTGATTTTTCAGATCACTTGTTATTCAATTTTTAAATGTCTATTTAATTTTTTTTTTATCATTTATACAATATTTTCTTATAATTTCTTGAGACAGAAATAATAATTTTCTCTTAAAAGATTATTTTTAGTAAGATAGATTTTATATAAAATGAAACTTGATTAAAATTTTTTATTTTTATTTAAATGTTTAATAAATTAAATATAATTTATTTTTTAAGCAAATGACTATATATGATGAAAATAATTGAATTAAGTCCACATAAAATTATACTCAAGTCATATATCATAATTTAAATTAATTTACAAATAAATATATAATGTTCAATGATAAAGAAATCATTCATTATAAAAAAATTTTGTGTATTATGATAAAATTCGTATAATAAAATTAGATTTGTCTTAAATGTTATTTTATCATGACAAAAATCAAATTTATTACAATTATTACAAAAGCAAACAGTAAAATTGTGATAAATTTCTTTTATATATTAAATCATTTAAAAAAATATGATAAAATTTAGTGTAATTACTTAAAAATTCAAACCTTTATGTGATTTTAAATTATATACAAAACTTTTAATTGAATCAATTATACTATAATTTAACAAATTAATTTTAATTATACCTCAAGTCAAAAACAAAATTTAGTAAAGTGTATTTAGATTCAGTTGACTCTATACTTTTTCAATTAGTTTAACTAAATCTAAAATTAAGTTTACGACTTAATTAATATACTACTTTTACTTTTATTCAGTTTAATTTTATTTTTTACTTAATTAAATTTATTATGTACTTCTGTTTGATAAATTTTAATTTTATATTTAAATTTAAAATTTAAAATTTAGAAAATCTCTCAATCTCTAATTTTTTTAAAAATTATCTCAATCTTCCTTAAAAAATTAATTTTATATTTCAAATAATAAAAATTTTAAACTATTGAAATAAAAAAATCTAATAAATATTTTAAAAATCAACCACATAAGTTTAATTAAGATGATATTTTTATTTTTTATTCAATTTAATATCATTTGTGCTTAATTAAATTTATTTTATATTTTTAGATGATGAATTTTAATTTTATATTTAATTTAAAAAATAAAAAATTATAATTTATAATTTATAATTCATAAAATCTTTCAACCACTTCTTAAAAAATTAATTATTATATTTCAATAATAGTTATTTAAATTATTTAAAATAAATTTTTTAAAAATATATACAAAATTATTTACATGAACTTAACTAAGATGATACTTTTATTTTATATTCAATTTAATCCATTTTTTTCTCAAATAAATTTATTATATACTTTTATATGCAAATTTTTAATTTCATTTTTAAATCTATGAATTTTTAAATTTTAAATTTATAATTCATAAAATCTCTCAATATCACATTTAAAATTTTTTGCTCACAATCTCTCCTTAAAATTTAATTTTTATATTTTAAATAATAAAGAATTTAAATCATTTAAAAAAATTTAAGAAATATTTAAAAAATTAATTAAATTAGCTTAATTGAGATGATACTTTTATTTTTATTCAATTTAATCTATTTTTTAATTAATTAAATTTATTATATCCTTTTATTCAATAATTTTATATTTAAATTTAAAAATCTAAAAATTTTGAAATTTAAATTTATAATTTATAAATTTCTCAATCTCTCTTTTAAAATTTTTTTATTCACTCCTTAAAAATTAATTTATATATTTTAAATCATAAATTATTTAAGCCATTTAAAATAAAAATTTTCAGTAATATTTAAAAATCAATTACATTATATGAATATGAACATTATCAAAAAATTTCTCCTTAAAATAAAAATTAAACATTTATTAATTTAATATTTAAATATATAAAAAATAAAATTTATAATTTTAAAAAATAAAATTAGTATAAAATTTTTTATTTATCAACTAAAATAAAAATAAATTTTGCTATTTTTATGAAAAATATTTAAATTGAGTAAAAATAAAAATATTATCTTAGTAAGATTTAAACTTAATTTTGAATTTGATTGAACTAATTGAAAAAATATAATTGTCAATTGAGTCTAAATATAGATTTTATCAAATGTTTACTTTGACTTTGGGTATAATTCAATTCAATTTATCAAATTAAGGTGTAATTAACTTAATTATAAACTTTAAATATAATTGAAAATTCATGAAAAAGTTTGAATTTTTTTAATCACTAAGCCTGCAAATTTTTAACTTAAAAATTTTTATCATAATAAATGAGTATATTAGATAAATTATAATATATAATGAGTATATTAGATAAATTATAATATATACTCTTTCATCATAATAATTTGTCACAATATAGTAACTACTAAATTACATATAAAGAGAAGTAATATTGTCATAATAATATCTATTACTGTATTAAATAATTTAAAAATTATGATAAAATTATTTTATCACAATAAATAATAAGTAATTTAGCATAATAAATAATAAATTGTAATTTAGGGATATAAAAATCATAGTAAAATTAATAAATTTATTAAAATATAAAAATTTCATTATAGTTTAAATAAAAATATCAAAGTTAAATTTAAAATTAATTAAATAATCTAAAAAATTTTTGAAATAAATTTCTTTTTTATTTAAATTATTCTACCTTTTATAAGTAATTAAATTTTTCTTTTTTATATTGTCATCGGGTCAATTGAGTCGGGTTATAGGTTGATCCATTCAAGTCAATTTTGGCCTAACCGTCGAGTTCACCCTTATTCAACCTAAAATTTTTCGAGTTATTTCGGGTTTACCCCAGTTCAAAATCGGGTTCGAATCGGATAAAAAATTACCACCTTTAATTAAAACTTGATTTGCTTCACGGAACATAAATTACCTCTGCGTTTGATCTTGTAGACTCGGGGCTGCTGGAAAATGGAAAAAAAATATTCATTTTCTACATTAAAAAACGATAAGATAAAATAAAATAAAATAAAATGAGAAAAAAGAAAGGATTCTATACTTGGCAGCTTGAAGGGCCGCGTCATTTTCTGTCTTGAGTTTCTTAAGCGTACTGAGCAGATACTGCAATATTGGATATGGAGATTATAAAAAAGGCACATAATTAATTTTGCCCTTCAACTATAATACTTGGCTAACAAAAAATTTTATGTAATTACCTATCGGTTTTGAATGTCACTGCAAGAAAATGCAAAATAATAATTTTGCATTTAAAAATAAAAGAAAGATCAAATGAAGTAAATACAATTTGATATAAGAAATTTATACCATCCTCGATCATGTTCTGGCAAATTTATGTGACGGACAATTACATCTTCGATCCTGTTTTTTAATTTTAAAACACATGAATGTGAGAAACCATAATTTTAATAAATAAAATTAACCAATAATAAGTTATATGTAATTAACACACCTTCTCTTGCCGGGAAAGTGGCTGAGGCGGCCAGATTGAGAGAACATGATAAGAGCGACATCGATATCACATAGAACGGCAAGTTCATAAGCTTTTTTAATGAGCCCATTTCCTCGTTTAGAAAATGTAACTTGCCTGTTAGTGTTGTTCTCTATTTTTTTAATAGGAAGTTTAACTCGACCCACTAATTTATTTTATTTTTTATGCAAAAGGCAAAGGAAAAAATAATAGAAATTTCAAGTTTTCTATATTTCATTATATTTTTTTTAAAAAAAATTAGGCATATAATCCACAGAATCAGAGGGCGAGAGATATGAAAAAGAGCTGTTTTGGGGGTAGGAAGATGTAGGAGAGCGCTTAGCATCGTGGGTAGAAAGAAAGGGTCAACTTAAAGAGTGGAATACTTTGTTTGGGGAAAACTGCCAATGGTCAACATGTCTCTTACCTCTCGGGAAAATTTCAATATGGTCTTGGTTGTTATGTGGGATTATGAATTAATTAATCATAATTTATCATAGTAATATAATTTGATTTGTTTTTTATTTTTTTAACTTAAAAAGAAAATTGTTTCTATTATTTGAATATGCGGTACATTTGGAGTGGTTAATCTACCATCCTACATCATGAACTTAGTGTATTCAAAAATTACTCCTCTTTCTTTATCTCATGAAAAAAAAAAAAAAAAGATTGCCGTTTTATGCTTTCTTGATCTTGTATTAGTTGAATGTTAATAAAATAACCTTAATTAAATTTTCTTTTATGAAAAATTAAAATTATCCAAAATATTTCAAGGAAATTATCTTGAATCTTGAAATTTTTCGTCTAATTACTGAAAAGTATAAGAGAAATATAGAAATCAGATTTAATAGAATGAAAAAAATAAAATTAAGAAATAAGACAATTTTGACATTTTATATTTTAAGAGTGTAGAAGAGAATAATATAATATTTTTAGCAGTGTATTTAAAAAAAAAATTATAATGATAATAACCACATTATATATATTTAGAAGAGTTTTTTTTTACACTAGTAGTCTAATATATTTCAGAACTCCAAAATAATGTGTGTAATTATTAGAAGTGACAATAAATTTGTCTAAAAAATATTCAAATTAAAATTAAATAAAATTTAAATGATTTAATCTGACCTGTAGGTCAATTAAATTTAACTAAATTTAAATTATTAAAATATTTAAAATTTATTTAAAAATTAAAATAATAATTTTTTATTTAAAAAAAGTCAATATTATGAGTGATTTAATCTGATCTAAAACTCGAAAAATGGTACAAATTAATTTGAACATTGGCTCACAATAGTGTATTAGATTAGAAAAATTAAAGACTTTTATAAACTTTAAAAGTTAAAAGATATTCAATAATAACTTTTAAAAACTTTTAGTACTGAAAGATAGACTATTGAATTAAGGGATGAAACTAATGCGAGAACATATGAAGAAGAAGGAAGTAGAAGTTTTAAATTAGATGAGTTGGTTTATGATCGTAGTATTGTAGCATTCATATACAAGATTCTTTACATCAGTCTTCATCTCATAGACACTCCACTTCACGTTTGCCTCTTAAATCCATGAAGATAGAAGTCTTTCAACACCCAAAAGACATAAAAGAAGTGAATTTGAAGGAAATCTATCTCTTTTGAGATCAATAATATTCAATCATAGATTATAAACAAACTCTATTTTGTTGATAAGTTGGCTTATGCTATTAGTTCATTTGATAGTATCAAATATAGTTATTCGGATCTTATCAAGGAAGTACCAGACTTAGATAATTGTGCACATTATAAAGCACTTAAATTGCTTAATACTAAAGAAATGAAAATCAAGTTTGTGAAAAACGACTTTTAAAGAACAATATGAATGAAAAACTTAAGTTGCTTAATAGTAATAAGAGTTTGTTAGGTATATCACACTGCAAAAAATATCATATTAGTAATGAAAATTTTCATTGCTAATTCGGTCAAATCTACCTCTAATTTGGATTAGCGACGGAAAAAATTTTGTTGCTATTCTGCTTGTCGTTAATTCGGTGGCAACGAATTTAGAAATTTATTGCTAACTTAGCAATGAATTTGTGATGTAATCTTTTAGTGATGGAAATAATTATGTCACAAATTCGCTGCAATTTTAGCAAAGAATTAAATTTTTCGTTGATAAATCTATTTTTCAAATTAAAAATAAAATTTTTTTTGTCGCTAATCCATTACTAAATTTAATTTTATAAAAAAATAAAGACTTATTATTAATATATTTAATTTAAAAAGTAAAATTAAAATTAATAAATTCATCATATTAATAATTTTATTATCATATATAAATTTTTATTTATTGAAATTTAATATCAATATATTATCAATTCCTTAAATCTAAATATCAGTATATTATCAAATTAATATGATTATCATATATAAATTATCAATTTATTGAACTTTAACATCAATATATTATCAATTTTTTAAATCTACATATCAATATATTATCAACTATAAAATAAATAAATCAAAAAATTTTTTAAATACATTAACAAGTATAAAGATAGATAAAAAAATATAATTTAATTATTTTAAAATTATAAAATTGATTATTGTACATTTCAATTAACAAAAAATTAATAATAATTATATATTTTCAACTAACAAAATATTAATAATTAAATTTTTTCAATTAATATAATAATTAAAAGAGGGAGGATGCGATGGTGGATAAGGTAGCAAAGGTCAAGGTGGCAGAAATAGAGGTGGCAATGACAAAGGAGGCGAAGGTGGCGGTGGGCAGCTAAGGAGGTGGAGGCATGGTGAAGGAGGATGAAAAAATGGAAGAAAGGAGAAAATAATAAAGAAAAAAGAAGTTAAAGAAATAAAAGAACAAAGAAAATAATGTAAATAAATAAAGAGAGAAGAAATAAATAGAAAGTAAAAATTTTACCAACGAAATTGTTGTTGCTAAAATATAAATTTTGTCACTACATGATCGAAAAAGATTCAAAAAAATTTTTTTAAGCAAAAAATTTCATTTTAGTGCCAAATAATTAGTGATGGAAAATTTTGTTGTTATTTAATGAATGAATCTATCATTAATTTTCTCACCTAAATAATTTTTAATTTTTATTTTAGAGCGAAAAAATTAGTGAGAAAAATTTCATTGCTAAAGTGGTGGAACAAAATTAGTAGCTAAATTTTTTCAAATAATGCTTAAATTTTTTATTTTAGAACCAAAAAATTAGTGATGGAATTTGCTAATTAGCAACAGAAATAAATCCATCACTAAATTTTTCCTCAAATAATTCTTAAATTTTTATTTTATAGTAAAAAATTAATAAAAAAATTCTATCGCTAATCATAGCTAATTAGTGACAAAATTAAATCCGTTACTAAATTTTCTTCTCAAATAATTCTTAAATTTTATTTTGAAGTGAAAAAATTAGTGATAAAAAATTTCATCGCAAAATTTTTTCCTCCAAATAATTATTAAATTTTCATTTTAGAGTAAAAAATTAATAATGAAAAAATTAGTTGCTAATTATTTGGTGCCATGTTCTTACCAAATTCTATAGCGACGAATTCAAAGTCCTTGGTTAATATGTTGCTAAGTGTTTTATTTATTTATTTTTTTCAATGGTATTACGTCACTATGTAATAATGAAAATATTTTCATTGAAATTCCATTGCTATTTAAGTATGGAAATAATTCTATCACTATTTAACATTTTCTTGTTGTGTGTTATATTCTATTCAATCTAAAATTTTACTATTCTTTTTTTTTTAATTGATTAACTGGAAAATGAATTTTAATTGAATGAAAGAACGTTTATAATGATAAGAAATTAATTTCTAGAAATAGAGGGATTGATTAATTTATTATGTCGAATCTGAGGGATTAAACAGTACTTTTCTCAATTTTTTGGTGGGACTAAAAAACTCTTAGTGATGAAATTCCTTTTAACAATCCAGGCCGTCCAATCCCCAGAAACCTTCAAGATTCAGAACATCAGGGGGTCTCTTATCCTTATACAACGTCCAGAATTCCTCTGCAGCAGGCAAAGTCGCTCCGTTCAATCCATCTTCTTAGGTTAACAACATTTTGAAACCTCACACTCCCCCTCAATCTAAAGGCCTGTAGATAGCAACACAAACACACTACCCAAAACAATGGCACTCTCCGCTTTAGCCATCGCATCCCCTAGAATGTTCAATCCATCTTCTTAGGTTAACAACATTTTGAAACCTCGCACTCCCCCTCAATCTAAAGGCCTGTAGATAGCAACACAAACACACTACCCAAAACAATGGCACTCTCCGCCTTAGCCATCGCATCCCCTAGAATTAGAAATCCTTTAGCCCTCCATAAACCTACTCCTCCTTCATCACCATTTTCTTGTTTTTTTTTGTTCATCACATGATAAAGAAGCCAATCTCTCACCATCAAATTCGGTTTCCACTACAAAGAAATACATATTCAATGTGGGTATTGGACTTCTAACAACTTCAGTTCTTACTCTGTCGCCAACGGATGCGGATGCCACCAGGATTCAGTATTACGCTACTGTTGGAGAACCTTTATGTGAATACAACTATGTTCGCTCTGGTCTTGGTTATTGTGATATTTCCGTAGGGTCTGGTGAGAAAGCACCCTATGCTCAGCTTATTAATGTAAGTTCACAACTCGTTTAGCAATTGTATACTCATCATTAACGTTTTTGTTCTAGCAATTTTTTAATACATTTGTGGTCCCAATTTTTTAAAGATATTTGATCTAAGTGGTTTTTTTCGGGTCTATTAATGATGGGTTGATTAGCATATGTATGATTGATTAGTTATAGTACAGATACAATGTGTGGCAAACTTTGTGCAGTGAGACATACTTCAACTTACTGATATAGGATAGAAAATATTTGATAGGCATATGCAGTTTCTATAACATAATGAATGTTCGTCATTTCTTTTTTTCCTTTTAGTGCAGGTTCATTACACTGCAAGATTTGCGGATGGGACAGTCTTTGACAGCAGCTATAAACGTGGTAGACCACTTACCATGCGCATTGGTGTTGGCAAGGTATAAAGGTTATGGCTATCATTTTATTTCAGTTTAATCATTTTCTCAATTTTGAGTGGCTAGATCATCTGTTGATCTCCAAGTTTACTCAGTCACGCTTCCTGCTGGTAAAATTATGATTAAAATCACACATTAAAATGTACGTACTAAATTATCCACTAAAAATGCTATTCAGAGATCTCATGGACATCATGTTTTGCTTGTTTATGCTTATTGGTCAGTGGTATTATCTGAGCACTTTATTTGTTCATTCCATGCTGTATATACAGTTGAAAAAAATTAAAGCAGGGCTGCACATCAGAATTTCATGCTTGCAAATTAGTCTTTCTTTTGTAGTTGGCTTCATTGGACATTTCTCCAATGCTTACCACAATGCATGTATTGTTCATATAATTGTGAGCATATGGGAGTGTGGTGTCGGTTCAAAAAAGTAGTTGGTGATATTGTCTTCAATGTTAGAATCAATGTAATTGCATTTCTAATTTTTTTCTATGCTGTGAAAGTGTTTAAAATCAACTGGCTTCCCCATAGTTAGGAAGGTCATATTGGCCTATCAGTGCTCTATATTTATGTATATTGTGGAGGTCGATTAACAACGTCTTCTAAGAGAAATAAACTACAATGCTGCATCTGGTTAGGAACATTTTTGGAACATGAGGGCTTTGAGAAAAGATTTATGCATTCTTATCATTTCATTGCCATTTGATACCCAAACCTTTACTGAAATTTTTGCTGGTGAGTACCTTGAATACAAATTCAAGTGACATACTAACTCAAAGCTAAAACATAAACTTTTAAGCCATGTGATGAAGCATGCTTCATTTGGATCGTTAGGTAGTGGGCTACTCAGAGCAGTTCTCATGATTTCACTGTTTTGCATGTGGATCCATCGCATATGGAAAATATGCTTCTAGGCCAAAGTGGTGAAGGTAGAATGTTGATGTTTTTCATTGACTAAAACAGAAAAACTTTAATCAAATTGAGACAGACACAATCATCTCACCCTTAATTTTTAAGTATGAGATGAGTGAATAAGTTTCTTGAATATAAAGAGTCTGAGAAACCAACACAAAGCTTAAATTTTTACGTCACTTTTGTTCGGTAGTTGGACTGGTTGGCTACTGGGGATGTTTGGAGCTGATTTAAGATCACATCTTTTTGGGTTTCATAGCAATGGGAAGGATAATTCAACCTTAGGGCAAAACATGCATTAGAAATCTAATTACAGGGTCGATGATCTGTCATCGGAGCTCTCTTGCCAAGAGCCTAGAGCTTAAAGTTTTTGGATAACATGATAAGGCTCACTCTGTCTAGGTGGCGTAGTAGTCATGGTAGTCAACAGCAACAATGCTGATGGTAATTGTAATAAAAATGCCTTGGGAGAAGAACTGAAAATGTTCAGTGTAAGCATGTTGGTTTCCAAATCCCCACCTCCTACCCTCCTTCCCTCATTATGTGATTCCTATTTTTTGAAGAATAAACACCACAGTCAACGACGCACGTCCTCTTTTTTGTCCTCATTGGTCTATTTTGACGAACTATCTTATATGTTATTATCATCTATCTCAGGTAATTAGGGGATTGGATCAGGGGATTTTTGGCGGTGACGGAGTACCACCAATGCAAGTAGGTTTGGTTTTTGAGATCAGTTCTGAGACAATAGATGAGCAGTTATTTTCTCTTATGCTGTGTTGTCTGCCTAAGCAAATGATCACCCTGCTAATTTGTTTTCCTTTGTAGGTGGAAAACGTAAGCTTCAGATTCCTCCCAAATTAGCATATGGGCCAGAACCAGCAGGATGCTTTTCAGGTGAACATCCAATATGATTGATATTCAGGTTGCAACAATGTTTAGCTAAAAAATTAGGCCTAAAAAATGTTTTGAAACTAGAGCATTATCCTTCTATATATCCATTTACATTTATGCAAGCATTTTTTATTATGTGTAGTGTTGTTTCAGGCATTTTACTTTTGCTGCTTGCTATTGGTATAAAATTGCTATTGCAACATTTTTTCAATCTTAGATTTTCCCAAGTCTTTATTCCATGTGCGGCCTTTGTCTTAATTTTTATCATTCATTAATTATGATGTATATGCACAACTGCATGCAAGCAATAATTTTAAGTTTAATCCAAGATTCTATTTGATGAGAGTGAAGTGACATTGTTACATTCAATTATTATTGCACAATTACTTTTAACGCTAACATCCATGATATTGTTTATCCAGGTGACTGCAATATCCCTGGCAATGCTACTCTTTTGTATGATATCAATTTTGTAGAAATCTACTCAGGAAATAGAAAGTGAAGTTCATCCTCATATAAAGACAAATAGGTGAAGTCCAGTGTATATTAAGTCCCCTGATGTGTTGGAAATGATACCATTTGCACATTTTTGTATATAGTTGTTTGAACTTTGGATGGGAATCATAACACTATGAAATCCACCTCCTTATGTCCAGTCAAGTCAGAAATAGGAGATCAACAGCCCATAATATCTTTTTCAGGGCTTATGTCTATTTTTCCTTTTCAAAGTGTTTAATTGTTGAATTTTCCATTCACATCAACCTTGAAAATCAGTACTATTCTGCTACTCAATTATAAAGAGTGGATCAGCCCCGATTTCAGTACCAAGAAATATTGAAATGTGGATAATGATAATTATGCATATCTAATATTTCATTACCAAGAAAAATTGCGATTTGCAAAGAAAATGATCGTTGTGTTGCAATTTTCATTGAAAACTGGAAGTTGTCTAAAATCTTAGAAGCCTGTGGACGGTCTCAATGATGACTTTAGAAGCCTATGGTACTTTTAAAAGGCATACTTTAATCCCAGGGTAGACCGAGGTTGCTAACATTAAGAGCACATGTTAGATGTACAAACCCACCCTGTTGTATATTTCTCTTGCGTTGAATATGTCAATGACGAGCAGAGCAATTATGCATTAATCCTACCTGGAAGACCATGAGATCCAAAATATTGTGCATGTGATAAACATCACCCGCTTGATATAATTTTCCCCCACTTCTTGTTAGATAGACAATTAAGCAAATTAGGCTGATTAGAATTTGTAGTAATTACCCCCAAACTTGCAGCCTCAGCTATCGCTTTACTATCAATACAAGTTAGCATCAAATAGACAAATATATTTATAACCATTTGTTGCATTTATGCTGATATGTTTGTATGCCTTTTATAATCTGAAATTTCCTGAAATCGGTTGTTTCTCATAGTTTAGAGAAAGTGGGGACATTTCGAGTATGTATCAAATTTTATGTTCAAGTCTGATGGTTCATACTATGTACCTTCGTTATTAAGAGGATGACCAAACTCAGCAGTGCTTGCTTGGAGCTGTGAATTGGGAATTCTTCCATCTCCTTTAGCAGGAGGAAAGATATTAAACCCGTTGGCTCCTACATATCTTTTGCACTTAGCAAGAGACATAAATACTTAGCCACCTTTTGAACTTTATTGATTTAATTAGTGTTTTCAGCATTTTGTCCTGTTTCTGTATTATTCACACATCAAGCCTTACCTGATAGAGTTTTCTTTGCCCTGCATTTTACAGCCTGCTGTGTGGTTAACCCCACCATTTGCCTCACCACAAATACCAAAATCAAAATGCACCGTTAATGGGCATAATGGAAGATTGGAAAATAAATATAATATATATCTGCTTTTTCTCTTGTTTCGTGTGTTGTTGAGACTTAGCTGCTTCATCTTCACTATTTCCTGAGTGGAATTGGTAGTGTAAATATGCTTTTGAATTCTGGGTATTGTGCATGATTGTCTTTACGCTTCCTTTGGATCAGTGAAAGGTTGAAGATGAGAGAAAAGAAAGATTCTTCTCTCACGTTTGGTTCTTGTGTAAAAAAAAAAAAAAAAAAAGGCAGCAAACGCTTTGGATGGGAATTTCTTTTCTTTACCTTTTTACCTTTATTAGAATCAAATAGATTTGAAATCTTAGTGCTTCAAATATTAGCGCCAATACTGTTTGCCAAAACCTTGCAACTTCAGTTAAATGCTGACCCATTCATATAGACATTTTTAAGCATGGAAGAATAGCTTCTTAGTTGGTAAACAAGCAAGATACAATGTTTTTAAAATCGGATAGGTCGGTGAACTAGTTCGTCAATTAATTTCCGATCTTATTAGTTTGATCGATCTAATCAATCTATTTTAATTAATTCAACAATAAAATAAAATTTAAAAATATTATTAAAATAACTTTTAAAATGAAAAATGTTATAAATATATCAATATATTTATAATATTAATATATATATAAATATTTATAATATTACAAATATAAAATAATATTAAATATTGATCCAAATAAAAATGAACAAATTCTCGATTTAATACTTAATTTTATCAATCCAACTGACTGGTTTGATATGGTTTCCAAAAAATTGCCAAGATATGTCCATTGCTTTGATTTCAGCTTTACACGATTCAATTCTCATTAAAATTTATTTTATTTACAATAAATTATTTATAAAATTCATTTGCAAATAAATTTTTATGTTTGGTGTATTATAAAATAAATAACAAATTCATTTTCAAATAAATGAATTTTACATTTGATTTAAGTGTAAATTTAATAAAATATTTTATTTTTATAAAAATTTCTTTATATTATTTTCATAAATATTTACAAATATAAAAAATTCAAAATTAAAAGAGAGTAAGAGAATAGAGAGAGAAGCAAGAAAGAGGAGAAACAATGAGAGGAAAAAAAAAGAGAAAGAAAAGTGCGATAATATATTTTGAACTAAGGGTGTTTTTGTTATAAAAAATTATGATTTTAGAATTCATTCAAAATTCTATTAAATTTAATAGAATTTAGTTTAATTATAATCGATTATAAAAATTTAATGAAATAAAATTTTAAATAAATTTTTATTTACATCAAACACAAAATATAAATTTATAAATAAATTTTACAAAAAAATATTGAATTTATTTATACCAAATAAACTCTTAATAGATTGAGTGTTACAAATTACTTATTTGGTGGTAATTGTTTCTAAATATCCTTTATTCGGTCAAGTTGATGCATTTAACAATTTCTAGGTCATGTGAGATGCGATATCAACAGTACGTTGCATTTAAGATTATGTTTGTTTTTTAGTTATATATTAAATTTGATTAAATGTCATTTTCTTTTTGTAATTTAGTTATATTAAACTTTATATTTATGTAATACATTTTTTAATAATTGCATAAATACAATATTGATGATAATAATATACTTTTAAAAGTAAATAATATAGATATTAATTTTGATATGACTAAAATAAAAATAAAGTGAACGACGTTTGACTAAATTTTATATAAAATTTGCAAAGAAAAAATGAATTAAGTAGAATTTTAGATATGTCAATTATTT
Source organism: Omphalea diandra (assembly GCA_949677035.1). Taxonomy (NCBI): domain Eukaryota; kingdom Viridiplantae; phylum Streptophyta; class Magnoliopsida; order Malpighiales; family Euphorbiaceae; genus Omphalea; species Omphalea diandra. Next base: position 36,829 of record CATIWR010146026.1, read on the forward strand.
ATCTACGATTGTGATATCACCTAGCATCGTTATTAGGTCAGACAGCAAAAGAACAAAAATATTTGTTGGTTAGATACCTATTAATATTTTATTATACTATTCTTAGATGTACTTCCTCAAATCCACTAGAAAGAAAGGATATTTGCAAATCCTAGGATGAAATATTTCATTCATTTTCTTATAATAAATCACGTTAAAATAAAAATAATTATTGAACTTTTACTTTAATAACACTTTTTTTTTTATTTGAAATGAATATTAATTGATGAAATCACTGATAAAATATATTAATTTTTTTATTAAATTATTTTTTTGAATGAAACAATTAAATTATTTTAAATATAATCTTTTCAGATATGAGAATTATTAAAAATACCTTAATTGTCTTAAAATTTGAATTTTCAAATAGGTTATGAGCAGATGCATAGCTACCAACTGTGAAATGCTTCGTATCACCTAATGTTATAAAGATCAGGTGGATATGTTTACTTTACCTGTTGACTGCTAATTATTGTTATTATTGGTTGTTAATTTTGTTTGTTATTAATTAGTAATTATTTATAACTGATTGCTGATTAATATTAAATATCGAATAAAATTATTGTCACTTATTGCTGATAAATATAATTGCAAATATAAACATAAAATTTAAATTGATATATTTTAGATTTTTAAAAAATAAATGATGAATAATTATCCATTACAAAATTTATGAATTGAACTTTTTTATAATACATATATTAAACATTAATTATGAATATAATAATGATTTTACCAAAAAATTAATAATATATTAAACAAAAACAATAATAATAAATAATTTATAATTATTAAATAAAAATAATATTAAAATAAATAATATATTAGAGTTAATGTAAAAAGTAATAATACAATTGTCTTTGTATTTACAAAAATAAAATATATTAATAAAAACCGAAAATATTATTAGATTGTTTACTATCAATTCCTGTTTTAAAATAACGTATTATATTAACCAAATGGAAAAGTAATTGAAAAGTAAAAGACAAAAAAAAACGAAAAACAAACACTACAGAGCTGTTACCAGCCAAATTCGGGGGCACAAAATGTAGAAGCTACCTAACAAGGCAACAGGCAAAACCAAGTGAGCTACTATTTGTGGGTGCATCTTAACAACCCACACTGACTTTACCTTATGTTTGGATGAATTATTTATAATGGAATAAAATGTATTAGATTGGTTTAAAAAAATAATTTTATGTTTAGATTGAAGAGAATGAAATGAAATAAAAGGGTTTGAAAGGATTTGATAAATCCTTCCAAACCATTAAAATGCAAACACCCCAAATTAGAGTGTTTGCATAAATTTGGAAAATTTAGGCACCAATTACATATTTACCTTTAATTTAAGATCATTTTGTTTTCTTCCCCAAACTCACAACATACAAATTATAAAAAATTAATTGTTCACATTTTTTGTGAATAAAAATAAAATGTAATTTTTGAATAATAACAATAAATTTCTATTTTAATATTAAATATTTGATAAATGAAAAAATAAAAGAAAATTATATTTATATATATAAGAGTATTTTTATCAATTTTAAGTTAACTTTTCATTTCATTCTAGTACAAACAAACAAAATTAATGTCAAACTATTTTTTTTCATTCCTATCATCCCAAATATAAATATAATTTAACATTTTCTTTTCAAACCAAACCAAATCAATCCATTTTATTTTATTAATAACTATTTCATTCTATTATAAACACTCCATCCAAATATACTGTTAGATTTCTCTATCAAATACCTAAACCCATTCTAAAGCACAAGCACGACCCAAAAAAAGTGTTCATAAGACTAGCCCCACCAGAGCCACTCTCCTCGAGAATACAGAGCACTGAGCGCTGAATGGGGCCATTGAAAAGGACCAAAATGGGTAAGAAAAACAAATTAAAACACGTCCACTCCAGATAGCTATTATGCAAGAAAATATTAATGAACTCGCTCAACAATTATAGCCATGAGATACAAGAAGAAAATTCCAAGAAGAAAAAGGAAATCAAAATCCTACATGAAAATTTTACAATGGTAGGTAGGTGATAGATATGGGTACTATTTGCTTTTGTCTACATTACACTACATGATAGAGCAGGCGTTTGGGTTGTCATCACTGAACATTGAGGTATAATGGTCCTCATATCTGATCACGGTACCAGTCGTAGCAGTATTCTCTACGTTCTTGACATAACCAGGAGGTGCCTTCTTGTCATAAGCCCCAGCGATGTAAGGCTGAGCCACTAAACTGTAAGGAACATAGGGCCAAATCTCAGCCTTTTTTCCTGTTGACTTAGCTTTCTTTAATACCTTGTTTGAATCAACATAACCAGTTACAGTTACCTTCTGCTGTTTCCTGTTTACCTCCACCTTCTTAACTCCTATATACACAAAAAAAAAAAAAAGACAAAATATTTTAGGCTCAAAATATATATATGCACAATAGAACACAAGTGCCAAGAAGAAGAGGAGAAAAGGCAACATATATACCACTTAGTGAAGAAAGGGCATTCTTAACCTTAAGCTCACACCCATCACAGTCCATCCTAACCTTGAGCTCTACAGTCTGTAATTGCTTCCTTTTCTTGTGTTTATGGCCGCAACTTCCCATCAAATCAGATAAAAACTCCAAAGTACCTGATAATCCCATCTTTAACTTGATATTATGATATTAAAAAGGGAAATGAGTTTAGAAAAAATTTCTCAAAAAAGTACAAAATCAAAAGTTTCAATGCAAGTTTTAAGTTATATAGTGAAAAACCAAGGTGTGGAAATGGAGGAAAGGAGCAAGAAAATAGGTGGGTTTGTTGAAAGTGGAAAGGTGATGAATTTATAGCACCAAGGCGAGCTAGCTGTGCTATATAACCCAAGAAGCTACAAGGAACTTCTCTGCAAAAATAAACAGGAGTATGGATTCTTTTCTTGCCTTGTAACAAACAGGCAAAGGCTCACCCTTCTTTTCTTCCTTGTTATGCTTCTTTTAAGCAGGTCTACTTCTTATATAGGCCTTTCCTCAGCTTGTTTCAAACAGGAAAAAGCTGGTGGCTCCCCACCAAACGCCCATGAATAAACAAAGGCTTTAGAAGACATGGTATTTTTGTTGGTCTGCTTCATGAAATAGCCCTCGATATTAAGATATCTTTTAACGTTTCTTAATACAAGAAACATTTGTCCTTAGGGTGCAATAAGAAAATGACAAGTATGGCTTTTTGCAGTCATGCCCCTATATTTTTTGGTATATGCGTCAAATACGCCCTTCTCATCTAGTAATTCACATACTTGTTTGTTTAAATTGGACTCATGTAGTTCACCTTTCGAAATTCAATTTTTTAAAAAAATTAAAATAATAGAATTTAATTTTATATTTTTTATTCAAAAAATTATATTTAAAATAATTTGAACTAACTAGATATTATTTCCTTCGTTGCTATATAATTAACCATTTAAAGAAATCTAAAATTTTATTTATCTGTCATTTTTATATAATTAACGAAATTTTAATTTTTTTCTCAAATTTACTCTTATATTCATCAATCCAAAATTATTAATGCTATGTAGAATTTTAAAATCATTTAATTCAAAATCAAATGTAATTTAATTTTAATTATTCATTTTCTCCTAAATTTAAGAATAATTAATAATTTCTTAATTATGGTAAAATCTCCTAAAGCATCAAGTTTATAAGAACAGAGGTCGTGCTATATCTAGAAATACTTTTTGAGTGTCAAATTCTAAATATTTACATGAAGAGTTGAGACTTGATTGAATTTCAAATCATAATGAAAATGAAAATTGAAATCGATGTTCTCAATAATTATCACTTTTAGGTTCAATTATAATTTTATTATTTTTATCAGTAAAACTAGCAATTTAGTGTTAAAATATTTTATATAGAAATTTTAGTTGAATTATATTTTTACATTTTAAATATGTTTTTACGTTTTGAAAACTCTATTTTTTTTTCACATTTTTATCTATATTTTATAAAATTTCATTTTCTCATTGAGTTTTTCTCGTTTCCCAATTTTCTTACGTTTCTATTTCTATACTACATAAATATCGAATTATATTTTGAGTTTTTTTAGAGTTCGAAATTAGTGTTTGGATTCTTTGCTATTAATAAATCACATATATCATTATGGTTAATCGTCAAATGCTTACTCTATAATTTAAAAAATCAAAGATGTAACTAAGCTTCAACAATTATATTCGCTTTAAGAATTTTTATATGTACATAAAACGAAGTTTAATTTTAAAATCCGTTGAAGAAATCTGAAGTAAAATTACTTGAAATAATTAACTGTTATTTATCTAGCATCAGAATTATAGCTGTCATTAAACACATAAATATAGTTGTCATATTTTCCAAAGGGAACTAAAAATATTAAATAACGTGCTAAAGAAAAGAAAAGAAAATAATCAGAATTAAAGAAAGTGAAAGCAGCTGACACGTTTGAACGCAAGATCACAGCGCACGTCTCACAAGAATATCAGTGGCTTGTATGATCGACGCGTGGCAGATGATTGCGGTGTAGATGAAAAGAGGAGCTGGTCTCCTCTGAAAAGGTTGGGCTGCTTGGCCTGGATCTTGCCCACGCTTTGAAGATGCTCGTGTAATACCTTCCATATTCCTATTATTTCATTTGGCAAAATAACATTCATGTTTTTAAGATTTTATTTTGGTGGTTTCAAAAAAAAAATATTTTGGTACTTTTTTTGTCAGAAAATTAAAATTCATTAATAGGGAATAAGCCCAAAATGGAGGTACTGAGAGAAAAGTAAAGATATACAGAAAAAAATGCTTAATCTAAATTTGAAACTCAATTGCATTAGACAAATATAGAAAATCCAAAAAAGTAGAAAAATAATTACTACATCTCTTTCAATCCATTAAATATACCACCAGCAAATACGCATGGTAATGTTGCTTTGTTTGTGCATAATGCATGCTTTCCGGTGAGATGAAGAAAAAAAATGACTTCATCGTAAATAGATAATTTGATAAAATCGATTTGTAGCAAAAGGTGTCATCCCTCAAATATTATCAGAAATCTAGTCTCCATGAATTGAAGCGGCCCTTACTTCTTATCATCGACTAATTTTGATGACGTTGTAAAATAGAGAAGCATATTGAAGGTGAAATCCAAGCATATAGACTACATCAGTCCTCTTTGATACATGACTTGTCTCTACTTATAAGCTCAATTTTTTTATAGTAACTTTCCTAGAAAACCCAAGAAATTAATATACAGCTCCTAGGCTAAGATTAAACCGGATAAATGCCAAAGAAACTAGGGAAAAGATTCCAGATCCAAAAACTAAAATATAATAGAGAGATTCCTTACCAAAATCAAAATATGAATATAAATAAATCACACCAACACACACAGAAATTATGTACAACAAAAGAGAAAGAAAAGAAAAAGTCACTACCAGTGGCTTTGGCTCTCCAACATAGCACGAAAAAAAGCACATAACACTAGAGAGTGAAAAGATAGAAGGTTCTATTGGTACAGTTTTTTTTAGACAAATTGAAAAAATATTATTAATATTAAATAGGAGTACAGGACATTACAAGGATAAGCATAATTATGCATACCATTAGCTCCATAACCATGGTAGAAAGTTTACAAAGGAGATGGATATCAAAAGTCCATAATAGCAAAAATAAATGTAATAGACTTGATTTGAAGAGTTTGAATACCAAGTATGTCAAGGCAAATCTCTCATTCCTGCAAATTGATGAGTATGGCAAATTCCATCTGAGAACATAAAACTGATCTTCAAAAAATGATTAAAACTTCGAGTAGGCCGAGTCAAACGTCTCCAAGCAAATTGTTATTGATATTTCTCACAAGCAGCAAAAATCTAGATAAGGTATACCATTCTAAGAATAAGAATCAAAAGAAAATAGATGATCTCTTCAGATCTAACAAAAGGAGAACAAACACTATGATAGACATATAATACTGAAGATGATAATATAGAAAAAAAATTAAAAAGAAAAGAATATAGGAGAGCTATTTCTAGTCATAATAACCAAAAATAGCTCAAAAAACAAAAGTCCATGAAGGATATAGCACTTTTAAAGAAAAGAAGAAGTTTTAAAAACAGCTCAATTTATGTCCTTTTTTTTAAAAATACATTAGAAAGAAGTATAATTCAATATTTTGAATAGTATAACATTAAAATTCAATCACTTTAATTCACAAGTAAATTTGTATTCACTTGTTATTGTTTTTAGATGATTTTATGTTGAAATTTATTTTTCCTTTTAACTGTTATACTATATCTGGTTACATTTTCGACCAAAAAAAATATTTGGTTACATTAAAAATGAAAAATAACATTTCATTCTAAAATAAATATTTTATTATTTTTATTTAGTATATTCATATAATAGGTAAAATAGTGAAATATCCTAAGTTTTTGTAATCTAATTCTTAAACCTTATTATTATTTTTAGATGATTTTATGTTGAAATTTATTTTTCCTTTTAACTCTTATACTATATTTGGTTACATTTTCGACCAAAAAAAAATATTTGGTTACATTAAAAATAAAAAATAACATTTCATTCTAAAATAAATATTTTAATATTTTTATTTAGTATATTCATATAATAGGTAAAAATAGTGAAATATCCTAAGTTTTTGAAATCTAATTCTTAAATTTTTGAGATAAATTAAGTAATAAATATGAAATTAAAATTAAAATTTTATCCTCTTTTTTTTTTTTTTTTTTTTGGTGTATCATGTGATACTTTACCATTACCTTTTCTTTTCTACTTTTCTTATGTTGGATTTCTAGGTTGGGCGCTCATGACGTGATCCAATCCGTATCCATTTATTATAATAATAATAATAATTATTATTATTATTATTATTATTATCAGTTAATAATAATCTGCAGAAGATAAGGATAATAAGAGAGATAAAACTCTATTCAAATATGAAAATAACTCTTTGAACAAACGATACCTTAATGTTGTTATCTGATGATTATTCTTCTTCTCCTTCCACGTTAAATGGATTCGAACTGGATACAACTTTTTAAGATGTTCTCTTAGAGCTTTTATAGGCCATGATAGTCATCATAGTGACTAAGCTTCCATCATCTATCAAAATTTGCTTGGCTAGGTAATTTTTGATTTGGTCCTAAGCTACTGAGGCATCTGCATTAAGGATACACAACCTTTTATCTTCTATAGACGAGAAAGTAATTAGACAGAACATTGGCTCGGTTGAATTTGCTTTGAAATTTACTGACTTCACTTCCTGAATTTGCCTCTTCCTTTGGGATGAGCTATATCTCCTTATGGGCCCACCTTCAATCATGTTAATTAACCTAGCATATTTTCCATTATTGGACCTCTTATCTTTGCGTGTTTCCTTTTATTGGGCCTCATGTCTATTTTTTTGTGGCTAGTCTTTTTTTTGAATTGCCCGAGCCTGCCCCGTTAGACAACATCTCAATCTCATTCTTTAAATCTTGACATTCTTCTATATCATGCCTATTTTCCCTACAAAAGCTATAATTCTTATATTTTTCCTTGTAGCCGAGCTTAGGTGGGGATATTAGATCTTTTCTTTTGACCACTTCTAGTGGAAGACCTCACTTTTGCTTACTGTGAAGGGAGTATAACATCGAGCTAAGGTACCACATTAGTTGTTAAGGTTCGAGTGTGAATCACTTTACCTTGCTTGCCCTTTATCACCCTTATTGTCACCTTGTCCTTTTTCTTTCTTTTTTCTGTATAGACTGTGAGAGTAGGTTTCTAAGTTGTCATCCAGATGAATAAATTTATTAACTTTCTCCATTAGCTCGTAGAAATTCTTAGAAAGGTCAATGCTAATGGAATTGAATAGGCATTGATTCTTACGATTATGAATCATGGCATTGAATGGCAACCTAGTGATTAAAACTGTTAATTCTCATGGTCACCTTGTTGAGCTTGGCCTCATGTAGTCTTTTATTAACTTTCTTTTTTCTTTAACAACTTCATGTAAGTCAGAGGAGATCTTGACCTATGGAATAACAAAAATGAATCGAGCTACGAACAATTTAGACAACTGCATGAAACTGTGAATGGAGTTGTGGGCTAGGTCCTACTACCTCTTTTAAGGTACTCCCCATAGAGTATCGAGAAAATTTTCTTATAATAGACATCAAAACAATTGTGCAACTCTAGCATATACTTGAACTTGTATAAGGGGCTCTTAGGTATAGCTAACCTATTTTAATTATCAATGGGTGGCAGCTTGAACTTTTGGAGTACTGGCTCACTCCTTATCTACTATAATAGAGGGTTATGATCATATGCACATGATAGTCAAGGACAAAGTGTTCCTTGCCTTATTCCCATTTAATGGTGTCCACGATCTTCTTTTAGAAGGCTTCGTCATCCAAAAATAGGCTCACTGATTGTATGGCTTAACTTTTTGGTAGGTTTGTATGTGGACCTTTTCTAAATCGTTGCACATTTTAGAGCGTTGAGTTCTTCATTCATCTTAGGCTAGTTCCTCTATTGTCTTTACTTGCTGAGCTGATGCAAGTAAAGGCCTAAAGTGCTGGGCTGATTGTATTGGATGTAAAACTACATATTTCCTAGTCTAAATGAGTGCTTGCTTGATTTCTCACAACACCAAGGTGAACTATATGTAGGTAGTCGCCAATTGGGCAGTGACTTGATGGAGGCTTGGTTGCTCTAGTTTGTAAGGGGTGTGAGTGATGGAGGGTTTGTTATATATATGTGTTTTCTAAAACATATGATTAGTTGTGAGTTTATGGAGTTTTAGGATCATTGGGAGAGACCATTGTGAGTTTGTGGACTTTTAGGATCATTGGGAGAGACCATTGTGAGTTTGTGGAGTTTTAGGATCATTAGACCATGACTGAAGAGTTGAAAGGTCTTTTAACGTGGATCATGCTCTCTGCACTAATGATGTTGTTGAGTTACCAAGCTAGAGAGTCTAGGTAAGTCTTCATGACTTTGGTATGGTTGACTCGATTCCTTTTGGTTCAATTCTCCAAGACATAAAGGGATGAAAGGAAAATTTGGGTTTATGCCCGATGTTAATGCCAATGCTAAAATTAGCTAATATGCTTGAAAGATAGAGTAATAATATGTGAGAGTAGAATGAATAAAATACCTGATTGTGACCTTTTATATAGTGATTGGGCTGGATTGTTTTTGTATTGCATGAGGATTCTAATTCCTTCCTAATAAGGATTAACTTCTTGATGAGGATGGGTTGAAAAGTTGTATATTAGTCAAGGCAAGGCTGGCCTATAAAGCTGAGAGCCCATCTTGAACCGAACTGAGTTAATGATCCTTTTGTGTGGTTGAGGCCCATGAAGTCGAGCTAAGCTTTATATATAAATGGGCTAGTCCATTTTAGTGAGGGTATTATAAAAAATCAATAGCTGAATGATTCTAATACTAAAATTTTTAAAGTTAAATTATCACTTAATTTACTAAATATCAAAGTTAAAAATTTTAAAAATAAGCAAATAAATTAAAGTTGTAAGTGATAAGATTGATGATGGTGATTATAGTGGTACTGGTAGTGAGTATCATGTTGGCAAAGATAACGTCGATTATAGTGATTGCGTGATAGTGATGATGATTTTAATAGTTATAGAGATAGTAACAATAATGGTGATAAGTAGATGACGATTGCGATAATAGTGAGGTGATGGTGGTTATCCTTTAGTGGTAGTAGCAATGGAACAAATTGGTGATGATTATAAGAAGTATTTTTAAAAAGATAAAATAAATGAGAATTTTTTTATTATTTAATCTATTCAATTAAAAATTTTATAATCATCAAATTATATTAAATTAAAATGCAATACTTATTTAATTAAACAGTTTTTTAGAATATAGTACTTAACAAAAAATATTAACAAACACATTTAAAAAGTTAAAAATTTAAAAATAAGTGTTATCAAACAATTTAAAAAAAATAAGTACTCAATAATTTATTTAAAGTGTTTAGTATAAATTATTAAATATTTTCTAAGAATCATTATAATGCAACATATGAACTGTATCACACGATAATTTTGTCCCATTTGAAATAACACCAATTTTAAAATAGCTACAATTTGAAGCTTATTCAGAAAACATTTGCTCGGACTCCAATCCATCAATTAGCGTGGTTTAAAAATCATCACCACATAATTTTAATTTAAAATCATTACCAAACCCCTTTAATGAAAGCTTATTTGACTGAATCGTGGAATAGGCAAGAACTCAATGAAATTATAGCCAGGCCCAATCTAATCAGTGGCGCTGACAAGTAAAACCCAAAATGACCTCATTTAGCCCCAAGAAGAACACTAATAGTCAGATAAGTACCAATATCCTTCAATAAGATCTAGCAGTAGCAGCTTGGCTGCATCAGTATCAAAATGCTTATGCAAGGCTTACCTAAGCTGGTGAAGAAGAAATACGCAGGACCTTTTATAATTGTCAATCTCAGCACTCTCTCTATGCTTAATTTAATTCTTGGTTTCACAAAAACATATATTAAGTCTTTATATCTAATTTTATAAAAAAAATAATAAAGGTGAAAAATGGGCTGGTTCAAGTGGATTTTGACTTGGTCATTCTAGGTTGGCCATTTTAAGTTCCAGTCATATATATATATATTAGGACTGATTGCAGGTCACGTATTAGGCTAAATTATATGATAGATGTCGAGTAAATTTATGGATTTTGGATAAAGAATCAAGTTCATCTATGAATTTTGATTTGGATTTCACATAATATTGATTTTTCAAAGATTTAAAATTAATTTTATATTCTTTTATTTTAAGAATATTAACAATTCAGAATTAGATCAATTATATATTTTTTTATCGACCTTAATTTATTCGAGTTTTATTTTTGAAAAACATTTAAACTAGGATTAAATTGGAATCTGGAATATAGATCGAATAAAAGTTTTATTTTTGAAAAATATTTAAGCTAGGATTAAATTGGAATCTAAAATATAGATTGAATAAAATTTATCACACTTTTAATCAAGGATAAATTAACCATCTTTAAGCTTGAAACACTGAAAATAAGAAAAATACCTAACTATATATCATAGTCAATAAGATAAGAATAATTTTGGCCTATACCTTTTCAGTAATATAATAGAACATTTAAGTTTATTGTAGAATATTTTTCTACTTTTAGCTAGAAAGTTGAATGATGGCCTAAAACTCCTCACCATAAACATAAAAACATGTGAATAATAAAAAAAAGAAAAGTATCTAAACATATATAAAGTCTACTACAAAAGTTTATTTGGAATGAGCCTACTTTTGAAAGAAATCTTTATATATAATATCGAATTAATTGCATTAAAAAAATCTTATGTTTATGTACTCTAAACACTTGGAAAATATGTCATATAGTTAGAGGTTGCAAATTCCAAATCTTGAGAAAATTTTAAAATCTAAAGACAGGAGCAAACCAAAGTTGCTTTTGTTTTTCTTTTGAATGCTTTGTATGTATCCATGGCCCTTCGTATTTCAATTAAAAGCAGCTTTGTGGAAAAGGAGAGAAGGTGGCTGCGGTATCGTCACTGGTCCTTTATTCTATTGTTAGATTTTATTTTTATTTTTTACCATCTTCTTCTTTGCCTTAGGTGAGTTTGGTATAGCTTGATTTTAAGGTAAAAATTAGAATAATTCTTTTAAGTGATTATAAATTTATTCAATATGAATTCTGTACGTAAAATTAATTTTGAAATAATTTAAAATTTGAATATTTTGTTAATAATTATTGAATTAGATTAACAATGTATTTAAACTGCTTTTATAAATAAATAAAAATATTTTAAAAATTTAAAAATGTAGATTTTTGTTGATGATTTGTTTACCATATTCTTCATTGTCCTAAGCGTTGGTCCAAAAAGCGTCCTAATTGCCACTCAAAAAGCATTCCTATTGTTATCATTACTTTCGTTCTTTTCATGAAAAGAAAGGTTCCATAGACTTGATCGCAGCAGAAAGTAGGATATAGAGTGCGCACGTGCAGCATACGTTTGATATTCTGTACTCGTACCAGCAGAATTAGGAATGTTCATGAGTACGGGGTCAGCAAACCTGATTCATGACTGTCTATTCAATTCGATTTTTTTTATTAAAATCAGTTAAATCTTATTTTAAATTTAAAAATTAAATAAAATCAATTCGATTTTTGATTAAAATTAATTAAATTTCATTTTTAATTTTATAAATCAAACTGAATCAAAATTTTTAAAAAATAAAATAAATCAAAATGATTAAATCAAATTTTATAGAAATATAAATCAAACCAAACTCAACCTATACGAACATGAGTAGTTTATTCTAAATCCATATTTAATATTGTTACGTTGTCTAAGAAATGGACAAGAATCAAGCAAACACTTTAATTTTTAATTATATCTCTATATAACTTATATCTACCAATCTAAATTATAAAAAAAAATTAAAGAATGTTTAAGCTCAATCTAAAAAGAACTAAATCAATTTTGAGTTTAGAATTAAATAAATTTACAAAACTATTTAAACCTTCACTTATAGCATGTCTGACATTGCTATTAGAAACTGATCTTGAGATAAAAAAAAAATAAAAGAAAAATTTTCTAAACTATATTAGAAAAATTATTACTATTGATAAAAATTTCAAAAATAAAATTTGTTCAAAATCAATTTTTTTTTATTGTAAAGCTCATATTAAAAAAGGTCATAGTCTATTAGGAGAATGAATCTCTTGTATTTTTGTCTCAAAATCATATATTTTTAATAACAATACCAAATATGCTCTTAAATAAACTCGCCAAGTTCTTTGAAAAACTAGAGAGAATAACAATTTCTCACAAGAAAATCTGAATTATATTGATCAAAATTGAATGCCAAAAATATGGTTTTGAATGACCTATTTATAGGCATTACAATGTTTTATTAACTAGGAATAAAATATATAAATCCTATTCTAGAAATAAAAAACAAACTAAATAGGAATATAGTCATCTTTCTATTTGGCCAAGAAGAGATTAAACTTCCTAAAACATTAGTTAATAACACTAATGAATAAACACTTAAATTCCCACACTAAACAAGAAAAAAGAATTTGGATAGGAAAGAAAAAGAAGAACATTTTTCTCTTATCTGATTTGGAGATAAAAAGAAAAGAAAATTTTTTTTATCTAATTATAGATTTTTTTTAATATAAGTTTTACAAGTAAAAAAAATTACTATTGATAAAAACTTTAAAGATAAACTTTTTTCAAAATCAGATTTTTTAGATATAAAGATAAACTTTTTTCAAAATCAAATTTTTTAGCTGTAAAACTCATATTGAAAAAAGTTATAATCTATTAGAAAAGTGAATCTTTTATATTTTTTTTTGTCTCAAAATCATATTTTTCAATAGTAATACCAAATATGCTCTTAAATAACCTTACCAAATTCTTTTAAAAACTAAATAGAAGAACAATTTCTCACGAGAAAATCTAAATTTTATTGATTGAAATTGAGTGCCAAAAACATGGTTTGAATGACCTATTTATAGACATTATGATGTTTTACTAACTAGAAATAAAAAGTGTAAATCCTATTTTAGAAATAAGAAACAAACTAAATAGGAATATAGTCATCTTCTTATTTGGCCAAGAAGAGATTAAACTTCCTAAAACATTAGTTAATAACAATAATGAAGAAATAATTAAAAACTTTCTAAAACATTAGTTAATAACAATAATGAAGAAATAATTAAAATCATATACTAAACAAGAAGTAGCATTCTGCTAGGAAGGAAAAAGAAGAATATTCTTGAGATTTTGCATATTTTGAAAGATATTTGACTTGACTTTAATGATTTTTTTTACCATATGTGCACCTCTCTCTTATGTTCTCTTTAGAAATATTGTTCTTCTATCCAAAAATACTTGAAATATTTTTAGAAGATTCTCAAAACCTTTTAGAATCTTCTAGAACTTATAAAATATTTTTTGTGCAATTTTTACCATTTATAGAGTAGGATTTGTAGAATTCATTTTGAAGATCCACAAATGAAATAAAAATGCAGAAATATCTATTTTGCCCTTGAGAAGATCCACTAAATGTTCCAATACTTGCTTTGTTGATTTTTTCTTGCACAAACATTTTTAAAACTTCTTTAAACCTCTTGAAGTGTGTCATTGTCATTAGTCCTTTGAATGGAAGTGTTTCTTCCTATTTAGTAATTCATTGGTTCGCATCACTATAAAATTTTAGGTTCGATTTAATTAAATTATATATATATAAATTTGATTTTATTCAAATTGATTTGATTTATTAGTAATTTTAGTTTATTCTGATTTTTATATAGAAAATCAAACAAGTGAAATTTTTTTAAAATAAAAGTCGAACCAAACCAAATTTTATTAAAGAATTGAATGAATCAACCGAATTAAATTAATTCATTCGATTTTTCAATTCAGTCCAATTTTTGCTCACCCTAGTCATGAGTATTATTTTTTCCAGATACCATCAACATATATAGAATGTGAATATTTGTAAATGGATATGAGATTTATATGTTTAAAATATACTAATTCATTAGAGTACAGATTTAATACTTAGATTAGTCACTACCTAAATCTGTTTATATAAATAATTTATTAAATTTAAAAATAAATATTTATATAGTATTAATAATAGTAGAGCGAATAAAGGTAAGGTTGATTTGAATAAATGACTCGAGTAACGATCCAACCAAACCAACTGTCAAATATCAGATTGTTTAACAGTTACTTAAATAACATTCACTCTATAATCAGTGACACTTATCACAAATATTCATTGTATTCCTTAATATATGTTGTTTAAAAGAAGAATTTTTTCTCTTAATATATGACATTTTACAATTATCTATAGACATTAATTAATTTTTTCTAACTCTACTTTTTCCTCCTCCATAATTTTTAATATTCTTTTTCTTTTTCCATGATAATTAATTAAGGGTAACATAATCTTTTACTTATATAATAATACATATTAAATATAATCCTTATTTTGTGTGCAAAAATCTTAAATGACATATATTGAGGAATAGAGGGAGTAAAAGATAAGCATTAACTTAGAATATTACTTTAATAAATAAATATTCTATATGTTAGAAAATTAGCATATTAATATTTATTAGGTTGCTATTTTAAGACTTTGTTTTAAGTGAATTTCACTGCTCGATTGTGA
Source organism: Omphalea diandra (assembly GCA_949677035.1). NCBI lineage: Eukaryota > Viridiplantae > Streptophyta > Magnoliopsida > Malpighiales > Euphorbiaceae > Omphalea > Omphalea diandra. Next base: position 52,089 of record CATIWR010146026.1, read on the forward strand.
GAGATCAAATCAAATTCATGTTGTCTTATAAGAGGAATATTAATTGATATATTTATATAATTAAAATGGTAAGTGAGTAAAATGGTTGGATGATGATGCTTGTGGAAGTTTGCTCAACAATATATAATTACTAATCCTATAAATCTTTTTTTTTTTTTTTAATTTTCATTTGAAATCAAAGGATTTCAATATATGACTCTCTTTATTACTCTTTTTTTAAGAAGTATTTTTAAATTTATCTTTTCATATTAAAAAATTGTTAAAAATAATCGACAGGGAAAAATATTTGACTGATGATGGATAATATAATAATCAAAGTTTATATTTAACTATATATTATTACTATTGAAGCAAAAAATAACCTCTTTTAACTAGTTAAAGTTTGTTAGACTTTTTACTACAATAGCTAATTCTTTTTACTTGAAATTGTTCATTGGTTTCAGAGCAACTTAAACTTGAATTCTGTACTTTTGAAATTACTTCATTGCCTACAAGATTCTGTGCATGTATTTGAATACTGTTATGCATCATTTGCCAAATTCCTTTCAGTTTCGGGCCTCTATTATTCCTCTGTATATTGATTCTTGATGTGAATTATGAGCATGAATGTGTAGTTTACATACCAGGCTTTGAATTGATATATTATTTGTTTAATTTTGTAGAGAATTCAGAAAATTATGCCTTTTAGAAAATTCGCTCTTTGTTGTTGAAAATCTGAAATTTTTTAGTGATTACATTTTTCATTGCGAGCAAAGGATTTTGACAATGAATATTTCTTCACATAACAAATTTCAATGTGATCAAATTGTATAAATTTGGAGTTGGCATCTAACCTTTCAAATCGAAATATTTTTTGTCGATTTTGGTTAAATATCTAAATGGAAATGGCCTCCCAAAGTTGTGATTCAATCACTGTAAAACAAATGAAGAGATGATGAACAATATAATAGGCCATTTCCAATCTCAGTGATATACATATTTTTTTGGTGGTGTTGGGTGATTAGGTACTTCCATAGAAGTCTCGATAATTAGTTGCAAGGTTAGTTATTAGTGTAAAAAGAGAAAATTATAAATTTCTATTATAGGGAGTCTCATCGTTGCTGAGAATTGAACCTGAGACCTTTTGATTCCGGTCCATCAGTTTTTCACTATTTGGTGAGATCATTTGCCTCTTATTGATAATGAATGTTGTATCAAATATTAGGATAGACATTGTTTTTGACAAAAATAATTTGATGAATAGATTTAGATCTTTTAAAATTCCCCATTTAAAAAAAGGGATAGCATTGGTGTTGTTATGGCAGCGTGTGTAATACACATGCCTACATACGGTGCGTGAGATGCACCTAGTCTTGTAGTAACAATGCTGTAGGCCGTATCATTGGATCTTTTCTCCTTTCAAACGGTATGTCGTTTTGGTCAGACGGAGTGTTGTTTGATGTAAACAAAAATAAAAGAAAAAAAATTAAAGGCACGTGGGCCACATGCAACGCAGCTTTTTTTTTTTTTTGAGAATTTATCCTAAAATTATAATTTTGATTAATTATAATTTTCTGGTAATTCAAAAATGTTTTGAATGCATAACAAATATTTTTGTGTTGAAATAAAATATACCTCAATCAATTAAAATTCTAAAAAATTATTTTTTGTATTTATTATAGAAAATTATAACAAGATTGAGAAGAATACATAAAATCATAAGAAATTAAAAACAAAGAGAAAAAGTAAATCAAATTATTTCTAATCTACCATAAATACGAATGAGACTCAAATTTCATTTAAATTTAAGTTATTTAGTACGATATATTATCACTATAAATAAATAAATTCAAAAATTATTTAGGAATAAAACTTAAATTTAAACTATAAAAAATGCGCAGTTTTATAATCATTGTTCCCCACTCAAGATCAAAAGAAACTTTTTGATTATTTTTGGAATACTCATGAAGGAAACTATCGTTATAAATCAGCTGTAAAGAAATTTATGAAAGAATATATGGTGAGTGGATTAAGAAACTCCATTTCTTAACTTATGTTCTAAAAAAAATCATCAGAGAAATGTAAGGATTCCTAAAATGTCTAATTCTAGTTACCATATTTCATTGGATTTGTACGATAGATGTCTTGATTCTTTTCCTTATTATATCTTTGATTTTAGACAATGTGAATTTAAAAATTTTGATTTTGCTTTATAATTTTCACAATATGTTAATTACATCATTGTAGTGGGAGTCTTTAAAGTATAAATAAAAAAGTTAACTTTAAGCATTCAAAATTTTGTACAATGTGATAAAATTAATGCTAATTAAACACACAATCATAAATGATGATAATGAAACTTGGTGAACTTTTAATTCTATGCTATATGATAATTATTAATAATTTATGTAAAAATTATGACAAAATGGTGTTTGTTAGGATCGCATTAACTATGTGCATGTGTTTCATTTTATAGTATGGCCATGAAGAGCTGGTGACTCAGGAACCATGGCAAACACGAAGTTCGTAAAAAATGAGAAGTACTCAAATGCAATGGGAATGGAAGGAAAGCCAGACCAATTTGCTCATGTGAAGTGCTTATGAGCTCTAACAGACCATTGGGATGGATTTTTGCAATCCCATTGAGACTCAAGTTGGCTCCAATAAGCCATTTGGGTTTACTTATTTTGCTAAGGCCAGACACTTATCCAGCACACAAACAGAGTTAAGAAAATAACAAGTAATTTGTAGAAAAAGGAGAAACACAGATGCTATTTGCCTATCTCAATTAGTTAAGAAATTTATAAATTTAAGCTTAATAATGATAAAAAAATTTGTAGCATATATCCTTTGACTTACACTAGGGTCAAGTTTATCTGCATGCATGCTCGTGAAGTCGTCAACTTAAATGTCAAGGCAATATAAAATGCATGGAGAACAAGAAGCAGATTTTGGAAGGCTCTTTGAATTTTACAAATTCATGTCAAGAATATTAATGAAGTATGTATGGTTTGACTACATAAATTGGCAGCTCTAACTCATCCACATACACATTCCAATCTTATGTTATTAGTAGTAACATAGTGTTGCATTATCTACAAATTGGCAAATGAGAATCCAAATCATAGAACTCCTGGAATAAAATTATTTTCCTTCTTTTCAAATTCCCTAACCATACATGAATATTCTACATATAAGTTGACAATGAATATGAACTTGGTGCATTTTGCAAAAATTAAACTGTAAAACCACCTACTGCTATACATTTAAATGAAGATGTCTCATGATGCCATACATCATAAGTAAAAAAATGAATGTTTTGAAAATCCAATTGGACCAATCGTTTTCACTGGTAAAACTAGAAATCAGAATAATGATAGATTTGATTTGGTTCAGATCAATTTTCAATGTTATTTTTATATTTTTAATTATATATATTTATATGTATTTAATATTTTTCTGATTTTTAAAGTTATTTTAATAATATTTTTTAAATTTTATTTATTATTAAAGTCATTGAATTAGACCAGTTGGATTGGCTGAATCGAGAACCAATCAATGAGTAGTTATTTAACTGGTTCGATTTTAAAAACATTAGTTCAAACTCCTGAATCCCCTTCCAACCAATGCATAAATAAGGTTGTGTGTCTGTCAAGGGAAAACTGATCAGGCTAATTAAAGTCTTCACTAAAAGGTTGTTTAAATATATAAATACCTCATTACCTCAACAATGACTGTTGAATTCTTTTTTTTTTTTTAAAGAACTTGAAAAATTCTTGACATATTATTGGAACATAAAGATTATGTGAAACATGGGAATTGATGATCAATTCATAATAACTTAGCACATTTGGAAAACTGAAAATAATACTCTTTTTTCAAATGCTCTCCAATATTCTTCTTAGTAACTGCAAAAAATTGTAGACCATCTGCATAGTAGGTCAGGATGAAACAAGCTAGGATGACTAATGTCAACAATTAAATAAAAGTATATTTGCCCCTTGGTTAGTTTCTCTTCTGCTAAATAACAGCAGTAATTAGCCATATTCTGAAGTCAATAGAAGCTCATAAATAACAGGAAAAGGAAAAGGAAGAAGCAAATTTTATTATCTTCAAAACAGTTATAGAACATAAAAATAAGGTTTACCTCAATAAGTCCCAAAAATTAATGACTGCTACTGATGATTGAATCCATATCAGAAAAGAAATAGGAGGCAGTATTAATTTTAGAAGTTAGAGAATGCCAATCTCTAGATGCATCATGGCTACTTGGAACTAAACCAAAATCAGGCAAAGTAGCAATTCCATCCAAATACTGCACCACTTGCCTCATTGTCGGCCTAGCTGCTGGTGAATAGTGTACTCAAAGCTGACCAAGCTTCAAAACCAATTCCATTTCTTCCACCACATAGTTACCTTCCAATCTTGGATCAGTAGTCCCAAGAATAGCCTCTGTTTTCCAACAATCAAGTACCCAATCAATCAGAATGACCTCGTTTTCTAGTCTTTTTGGCTCTACAGGCCTTCTTCCACAACCCACTTCAAGCATGCAATTACCAAAAGCAAAAACATCACTACAAGTAGTAGGCTTTCCTGTTTTTGCGAGTTCTGGTGCTAGATATCCCACAGTTCCAACCGCACCTCGTTTGAGGATTTGATCCGTGATCATAAAACTTAGAAAGCCCGAAATCTGCTAACCTTCCATTAAGATCAGAATCTAACAGAACGTTGCTGACTTTCACATCTCTATGCAGAACAACTTGTTCCCACTCTTCATGAAGGTAGAGAAGCGCAGATGCTACACCTTTGATGATTCGATATCGTTGATCCCAATTAAAGTTCGGTTTCTCATTGCTAAATAAGTACTTGTCAAGGCTTCCATTAGGCATATAATCATAAACTAATAAAAGCTCCTCTTTTCGTCGACAGTAGCCTAGGAGCCTCACCAAGTTTCTATGCCTAAGCCTTCCTGTGCTGGCAATTTCAGCAACAAATTCCTACATACCTTGTTTCGAACCATGAGAAACTTTCTTGACTGCAACTTCAACATTGGATGAAGGCAACACTCCTTTGTAAACCTTTCCAAATCCTCCACTTCCAAGAAGCTCTTTATCCCTAAAACCTTTAGTTGCTTTATAAAGATCCGTATAGGAAAATCTTTGAGGACCATATTGTTGCTCCCAATCTTCGCGTATTTCTTCATATCTCTTCTTCATTACATAAGTGCAGAAATAGCCATTAGAAGCAAAAGAATAATTATAATCGACAAAAGGAAAACTAGTTTTAGTTTACCCCTTGATTTTCTTTGAGAAGGAAGTGAAGGAAGGTTTGAAAGGTCAAGGTTCTGTGATAGCCCACTTGTGTTGAAGCTCCAACCAAGAATATAGTGGTTACTTGCAACTGAACCCGTGGATGCAGAGAAACCAACATACATGGTTTCCAAGAAAACTGCAGAAAGATCAATATTTGATGACAATAGAGGCTTTGTTGGCTTCTTGGTTTCTGTAGGAGCTAATGTTACATTGGGGAGCTTATCCATTTGATCATATTCAATCCACACCTGCATTGGCTTCCCACTTGTAAGCTGCAAGCTCTTGTTTTTCCCTTCATTTTCCAGGAAGTAGGAAGCTGGAGCTGATTGATTGGATATCAAGTGAGTGATATCTACACCCACATGGTTCCCATCGATATCTCTGAATTCGGGGTTCCTCACAGTATCTAATTCAATGGCAAGCAAATGGTTTGAAGGTAAGCCAATATTTTCGATGTCAAAGAGTTCAATATATTGAGTATCTGACCCTTTGAGCTCCATAAATGGTGAGATAGCGAATGCAATGTCATGACGACCACGAGTTGGCATCTCAGGAACCATAGCAAACACAAAGTTGGTAGAAAATGAGAAGGAAGATGTATTAAAACGTACAGGAAGTGGGAACAAAGCATGACCAATTTCTCAGTGTTAAGTGTTTGTGAGCTCTAATAGACCATTGGGATGAATTTTTGCAATTCCGTCGAGTCTCATATTAACCCCTCTGAAGCCATTGTAGATGAGCTGATTTACTCCATGAACCAAGGCCAAGAGTACAAAGTAGACGAGAAACTAGCAAAATATGAAAATGAAGTGAATTAATCAATCTTGCCATATTGAAAGAAAAGAAGAGAGAGAAGAAAGATGTTTGATATAAAAAACGATAAAGATTGATCGGGAAATTTATAGGATCAATCTTTTAAATAATTATGTATTGGGAGTGTTTTTTATAATATAAATGAGAGGAAATAAAAGTAAAAAAAATTATATTTATTTATTTTAAAATATTTAATTTTTTACCTCTAAATTAATAATTTAAAAGTGAAATGAAAACATTTTAAATAGTTTTAATTTATTAACCTTTTTTAGAAAAAAACTTTATTAATGCAATATTAATTTCATTTATATTTCATTCTATAACTTCTTATTACTCTCTATAATTTTTCTTTTTGTTACAAAAATTTTCATATAATTTCTTAATTAGCAGCCAATCTTAATAATTAGCAAGTCAATTATATTAAACCACGTGGCTTCAATAATAAACTAATGAAAACAAAAACAAGCAAAGAAAAAAGAGTTGGTGGGTCTAGTGTGCATGACTGTCTAAAATTAAAGTGGGAAAGAATTTATTAAGCAAATGAAAAAAAGAAATAGTCGTAAATGAAACTTAATCCAAGTGAAATTCATCATACCAAAAAAAAAAAAAAATTGCAGACACTATATTCAAATGGAAGAATATATATTAGTATAAAAAATTAATTTGACCCAATAATAATTTAAATTCAAACTTATGTGTTAATGCAATTGTAAATTTTAAAAATTATCAAAAATCAGAATTATGAAATTGAATACAATATTATAATTCGTTCTATAACTTCTTATTACTCTTTTTAATTTTTTTTATTAAAAAAATTCTCGTATAATTTCTTAATTAGCAAGTCAATCATATTAAACCACGTGGCTTTAATAATAAACTAATGAAAACAAAAACAGGCGAAGAAAAGAGAGTTAGTGGGTCTAGTGCATGACTGCCTAAAATTAAAGTGGGAAAGAATTTATTAAGGAAATAAAAAAAAGAATTAGTCGTAAATGAAACCTAGTCCAAGTGAAATTCATCTTACCAAAAAAAAAAAAAAAAATTGCAGACACTGCATCCAATTGGAATAATATATATTAGTATAAATAAATTAATTTAGTCTAATAATAATTTAAATTCAAATTTTAGGTGTTAGTGTAAATTTTAAAAATTCTCAAAAGATTTGAATTGTGAAATTGAATATAATATCAAGCCAACCCATATATTTATGATGAAATTTATGATGGTAATTTGATTAACGTGTTTTATATCTATATATTTTATGATTCTAATCTATTACACTATTATTAGTTTATGGATTAGATTAATATTGCACTAAATTTCATAATTTTGATTTATTTTGACAATTTAAAATTTGAATTACATCATACTGACATGCAAAATTTTAAATTTAAATTACCATTAATCCAATTAACTTTGATGGAGATTTGGACGGTGGATGGTCTTTGATAGACTGAAGGTGAAGAAGGAAGCAGTGGCCACCGCTTTCTTTGTATGTCTATGCTAAGAAAGAAAAAGAAATATAGAATTGGTCTGTTCCTTTTCATCTGTCTTTCTGGGAATATAGAAGAATAAAAATGTTTTTTTAAAATTATTTTTAACAGGTTTGAATTCACCATTTTAAGATTTTTAGAAGCTTCAAAGCTATGAAAATTTTCATTTGTTTGACATATAAGATAAATTTATGAATTTAAAGGATATTTTTTATAATAAGAAACATATTACTTACAAGAGACTGCTGGTGGAGGGAATCAACCCTATAAACCTTACAACCTTAGTGACCCACATTTACTAACTCAACCAACCCTCGTTGGCAGAGGAGTTTTTATTTTAAGAAACAAAATTATTTTATTAATTAAAAATATGAAATAATATAAAAATATAAAATCTTATAATATAAAAATTTTATAAGTGAAATTTTATATTGAAAAGAAATAGCAACAAAAATTTCATTTTAAAATGTCAAATCAAATTGATAAAACTTTAGATTTAGCCAATTAATGGAATATGGATTTCACTTGATAATAGTTTTAAATTATCATTTTATGCCTATTATCTTTCATCGAGTCTGATTTGATAGCTTTTAAATATAGATCTATATTAAAGTTTAAAAAATCTCAAAAATCTATAATAATAGTAGATCTAAAGAAAAACTAAAAACTCTACTAAAAGTGAGTAATGAAACTTTATATCCAACAGATATAAAGAAAAAATCAATAGAAAACTTATTGAAAAAATTCTAAAAAATATGAATAAAATAACTAAAATAAGAATAAATTGAACTAGCATTAACCATATAAGATAGCAGACTGCTGTAAATGAAAGACTCAAAGAAAAACAAGAAAAAGATAAAAGTACCATATGAAAAATTTTAGAATCTCTTATTTCAAAGGATTGTAGTAAATGTAGATTTTAAACAATTTTGAAAATTTTGAAAATTTTTTTTGTCACTCAAATGGTAAATTTATAAAATTTTAAAATCTTTCGTTTAAATTCTTTCGACCAAATGCTACCTCAGAAAAAAATAAATAAATTGTTAATAATTTTGAAAAGTAAATTTAACGTTTTTAATATGAAAAGGAATGAAACGTAATCTATGATATAGATTTTATTCTTTAGCCACTAATCCTTAAAGCCACGCGTACTGTTTTAATAAGATTTACTTTTCAATTAACTGAGTTGGCAAAATGTTGCTTATAATTTTCCATCTATTTGATCTCTGTCTTTATAGTAGAATAGTTTGCCTAGTCCCACATGGCAGTTGGTTATAGTAGAACAAAACTGAAATATAAGATAATGAGCCTTGAAGAAGTCTAAGAGGAGTAACTCCTAATTTTGTAAAAAACTTAAGAAAAATTATTCTATTGTTAGAAATTAAAAAATGAAAATTGAGTAGAATATTTCTATACAGACCTTTAACGTCCACATTGTTTTTTTAGAGTTAGATTCAAAAGTTAGGTATATTCTGGGAAAGGTATTAAACACTCTAGGATAATCAAACATTAGTCTGCCTTTATGACATCATTTTTTATTTCATTAGTCGATTATTGATAAGTTTTTTTTTATTAGATGAAGATATTAAAGCATAAGTACAATTCATTAAATACAAATAAATTACAAAATACAAGTACTTAATATTGCAATACTCAGAGAGTGGAGATTACAAAATACAGAATAACAAAAGAAGCAAATCTCATATCTAATGAAGAAAATGCAGAGAAGACATTGATAAATAACAAAACATTCATAGCAAATGACATTATATATCAAAATAGATAAAAAAAAAAAAAAAAAAGCAACTCAGACAACATGTACAAATTCATTTGTAGAATATTCATAATGAAGTATCCTAATGCTACATTACATGCCCAAACTAATCTAAGTTCATTGATTTTATAGTTTAATTTGTATTTCACAAATGTATATCATAACATATATTACAGACAATTATTATAAACATGTCAATATCTTATAATATATTATAAGATATCAAGTTATCTAATTTAATATATTCGTAGCCTTTTCGAAGCCCAATTTTATCATTATATTGATTATGGGTCAAATCGAACAACTTATATATCTACATTTTGATTGTGTAATAAAGTTAAATCTACAACTAGTACATGGCTTTCAAAAGAGATGAGGGATACGAAGGGAGAAGTGTGTATGATCTAGAAGACCATTATGTGATGAGGTTGGATAAGAGAGCTTGCATATGTAGAGAATGGAATTTTGATAAGAATCCCTTGCTAATGTATAATTTATGCAATATTTAATGCACATGAGGATGTGGAGAGATATATAGCTCATTGATACAAAAAAAGAAACCTACCTAAAGGCATATAGTTTCTTCTCCTGTCAAGGGAAGAAAACTCTAAAAGTAGACTTAGAAAAAAAAAGAAGAAAAAGCATTGGATACCTTTTGCATGAAATCCAATGCTAGGAAGACCTAGGAAGAATACGAACAAAGAAAAAAAAAAAAGGCAGTGAAGAAGGTTGATAAAATTTCTAGAAAGGGAACAATCATGACTTGCAACAAATATCATAGACATGGACACAAGTCAAATCAAGTACAATCAAAATTTTTATTTGGTTATATGCTTATATATGCACTAATATATGTATTTCATTTAAAATGTAAAGCCCATCAACTAAAACCTCAAGACTAACAAAGAGATAGAAGGAAATGACAAGTGATGCAACTTTTGGTTCTACATCCAAAAAAAAAAAAAAAAACCAGAGCTTTTGCTACAGCTCTTAGACCTTATGGCTCTCAACTAAGTCTCCTACAACATCATCTCAACAATTCATGCAAGATTTCGAGACATACCAAAAGTAGAATTCATCTCAGAAATCTATAATTGCAAATTCACACAAGGAATTCACAACTGCTACTAATAGCATATGGACTAATTCACACAAGGAATTCACAACTATTGCTTATTTATTTGTTTCGCTAAAATTTGAATTAATTAAGTTGTTAATAATGTAAATTTTCATATGCAATCGCAAATTAGAGTCTAGCCTCATGAATTATAATAAAAAGAAAAAGAAGGTATAACTAATAAATATTTAATATATGCCAAAGAGAGGAGAGTGAGATAAGCCAATAAGGAGGTTTGTTGGACCAGAATGCCAAACCCAATTATTGACATAGCAAATTGAAGATTGTTTTATTCCTATTTTTCCAAGATAATGAAGTATGTAACAACACGGGTTTAGGATAAAGCAATTTATGACTTTCTAAATATACCATATTTTAATAAATTTTGTGAAGCATTTATGACTATGTTGATTTTATTTAATTTTGTAGAGTATTTATGACTTCTAATCTTGTAAATGATAGAATATTTGTTGCTTTGATTATTGGTAACGATAGTGTATTTTTATACTTTGGCATGTTGTTATATTTTGTAACCTTACATAAGTTTATACTGAACAAAAATTGGCAGTGATAATAAAATATAAAGCAAGGAAAGTTTAAGACAAATGGAGTCCAACTTCATTTCAAATACTAACATAAACTTACATAATCAATTAGGGCCATTGTGCACTTAATGTGGAATTCTCTAATAGAGCACCTAAAACAAACAACATTATAATATACATATCCCTCTATTTCTTCATTTCCTTCTGCTCCTTGTGCCAATTTTTAATCTCGGGCCTCAGACCTATAATCTCTAACTTCCAAATATCCATTTTAGCATTCATATCTCTATTGACTTCATTTTCATTCAATCCTTTTGCAATTTATTCTCAGTGGCTAACTTTGTCAGTCTTCTGAGCTTTGAGTATTATTAGTAAGTCTCTCATCATATCAAATAAAAAATATCTATAAATATCCATCACAAAGAATTCAAACCTTGTTACAAAATTAAACCCTTTACACAAAATTAAGAGAAATTTTCTCACCTCTGGACATGCACAGCTATAGAACAATTTTTCAAGATTCCTCAACATCTTAGAAACCTTCAAGGGTGTAGTTCTTCTATTAAAAAAAAAAAAAAAGAAGCAAATTGTATCATTATCCATTCTAGCTTCATTTACATTGAACCTTCAATAACCAATTGAAGGAATACGAGTGCATAAAACTACTTGCAAGGGATGATTGTGGTACTGCCATTCAAATGGGTAAGAAACTCATCATCATGTTCTCTTAGATGCTCTCAGGCTCTCAATGCAAAATTGAGGGATTTACTCATACTATTTAAGAGAAAAACAGATTTGAGAATCCTAGATTTTAATGCATCTTTAATATTTATTCAATAATACATATAGGTTAAAAATAATTTTAAAAATTTAAAGTTAAAAATTAGAATGATGGTTCTTAAAATTTTTTTAAAAATTAATTTTTCTTTTAGTCCAATTATATAATAAATATTTTATTATAAAAGTAGCAACGTGAAGTGCAGAATACAGTTAATAATCTATTAATTTAAAAGAATTAGTAATCGAGCTTTAATAAATTAATAAGCATTAATATTCATATTAAATAAGGTGGTGTTTGGGAAAACTAAAAACTAAATATTGAATAATTTTAGTACTGAAAATTTAAGAGTTGAATAATTTTAGTATTAAAAATTTTAGTAGTTAAATGATCATTGAATAAATATTAAATTCTCAAAAAAATTAAATTTAAGAGACAAATTTAAGATAAGATAACTATTTATTTTACAATAAAATTTTAATTTTAAATATTTTAAAATGCATTAATTATATCTTTATTAATAGGAAAGGATTGTGATAAATGAATACTAAAAAATATTGAATTTATTATATTACTTAATCTATTAAGTAAAAATTTTCTACTTAACAGATTAAGTGATTTTTTGAAATTAAGTGCTTAATAAGAAAATATTATCAAATACACTTAAAATGTTAAGAAGTTAAAAAAAATTTGTTATAAAACAATCCTAAAAACTAGATGTTGAGTATTTTAATTTTAGGTATTTAATATGATTATCAAACAATTGCTGAAATTAAACCTACAAGTTGGTAGGAAAACAAATTTTGGTCTAGGTGTAGATGGGGTGCAAAATGGTATTCACATGCTGAAAATATAATGTTTACATGATTTAATCATGTGGGTCTCATTCTATTTTTATTTTTTTAAAATTTAAAAGATCAACACACTTTAAAAGCTTGTGAAAACTGAAAATTCCAAGTTAAGTCTGAATTTTTATGTGGAGAGGGCTAAATGAATGTCTTCCATGGTTAAAACCATTTGAAAGTGTTTTCCACAGATGGATAAAAATTGTAGGATCTGTTTACAACCAAAAATAATATATCATATCCTTTTCTTTTTATTTTATTTTATTTTATTGCAGAATAGTAAAGAAAGTGTGGTTAAATTCGTAGTTGGGTTTGAGGTCTTCCGTGATCCAGGTTCAAGATATGAAAGAAAGATGGGATGCGATATATGCGGGGATTATTAGCTAACCCGACTCGGCCAAACTAGTGGAACAAGCTGTGTTTATTTATTGAAAAATTTGGAAGGCTCACAATGCACTTCTTTAAAGGGAGTCCCATGGTTAGTTCTCATATTCTTTAAAATGTTGTAAAAGGTTCGGCCGAATTCATTCATGTTGAAACCATTTTGTATGCCCCACGATAGGGGATAGAATGAACACCTCGGGTTGGCAACGTTCAGCCTGGACATATTAAATTGAATTCTGATGCGGCTGTCGATAAGGTTAAGAGTTTGGGAGCTATAGGTATTGATAGCCAAAATTTGAATGATCCTAACAAGTGCACTACTTATCAAATAGTAAAAGATATTGTTCTCATGAAAATTTAATAAAATAAGTATTAAAACTATAATTAATCTATGATTATTAGGATAATCAAATTTAAGAGAATAATTAACTACGAAAATTCAAAATAAATAAAATAAAAAAATTTAAAGACTAAAAATAAATAAAAAGAAAGTAATAATTAATTAAAGTTGTAACAATCAAATTTAAAGAGTTAAAACTATAAGTCCACCTAATCACTCCAATGGATTTCAATTTATTAAATTAATCAAGATAATTTATTATTTTCATAAGTTATGATTCTTTGCCTTAATAACTTATTTGCAATTAAATGTAACACAATTTAAATACCCTCTCAATAGTTTCACTCAATGCGCTCAAAGTGTTTATGATATTAAACTCTTAAGTCAAAATAAGGGATGGTATTATCATATGTTTGCCCATATATCATATCTTCACCATTTAATATGAGTTTTATGCATAAAAATTTGAAAAGAGGTATGAAATGGGTTGTAACAAATAGTGGTTGAAATCCCACAAAGTTGAAGAAGGCTGCAAAATTTTACTCTATCTTATAGATACGGTGTTCCATACGCTGAAGATGAGCATCAATGTCGACCATTTGAGGTGTGGTAGATGTGGATGGAAGATTGCCTAAACTGAGCTTGTCTTTAGTAATGGTAGTGCGAGAGTACTTTTGGTGGCATACGCACACCAATGGTGTAAATGAAGGACTTAGAGCTACAAAACTAAAAAAACCATGTCACTTCACAACAACCCCTATGCGTTCCAAACAAACCATGTTTGAGGGTTCCACTGTGCATGCCACATGCATATTAGCAGAGACAATATCAAACAATTTCAAATTTAGAGCAAGATGAGTAATATAGGACCCAAGAATTATTGATATATTTTTTGGCGGCTATTATATGAAATTAGATGGCTAAACATGAACCTAAATTAACCATGACCTTATTTAGCATGCACCACTAAAAATAGAATTTAGTTTTACTAAGAGTCCCGAAACTATCTTTCCGTCTCGAAAAATTAAATGCAAGGAAAAGCTTAATATATCTAAGAACTGGGTCACAAAGAAAAGAACTCTTCGATTGACTTGGATCATAACCAGTAGTATCTATAGACAAAGATTGCTATAAAGATTGTGGTCTAAACTCCTCACTAAAATCACAACTAGAGTTATGATATGCAGTGGTTTATGCAAATGCATCATAAACAAACCCCAGGTATTAAATTCAGTAATGGACATGGAAAACTGCTTTCCTAACATACGAATTGAACAACTTTGAGTGTTTCTAGAGTGAGATTAGTGGGTGGTGTGAAGTGAAATGTGGCATAGAATTCCTTAGTCAGTTCAATGTACATAAGATATTGCGCTCTAAAGTAAGCTTGCTAACCAATATTATTAATTAATTCATCAAATTGTTCCTTGATAGACAAGATTCAAGAGTGGGGTAATGACCATACTTACAAAGGATGATTTTGCGGGTGTAACATTGCTCATACCTATGTTCGGCCTCTTTATTTTTGAACTATAAATTGCCACCACGCATTGAGTTTGAAGGAGGTAAAATAGATTTACCTTTTTTGGTTCACAAACTTTGGCGTAGAGGAGCCTCAATGATTGGTGTTTGGGTTCATTTGGTAACTGATTTCAGTCTCACCATGGTGATATTTGCAAGATGGAAGATAGAGGTGGGTGGGTTTGATGGAGCCGAATATTGCTTCTACTTCTTGGGATTTTTTTAAATAAAAATAAACGAAAAAGAATAAAATGAAAATAAAAATAAACTAAAAAGAAAATAGATTAAATAACAATAATAATAACAACAACAACAACTTAAAGATGGGGAGTGGGGACTATTGACTGATGGTTTGGGTTCAGTTCGGATGGGAGGCTAGCGAGGATGAGGAGATCGACGCTTGGGTGTGAAGAGAACACTAGCAACAAAGGGAACGCCAGTTGGGACGAGGACTAACACAAATTTAGAGCATGGTGGAGTTGGTCCGAAGTGAATGGTGCAAGGCGGGCATACTGGGGCTGTGTAGTGCGAGGTTCTGTTTAGGCTGGCCGATGAAGTGCTGTGGTCGACCATGGAAGTGGAGGAACACTGGCTGGTTGCAAGATCTAGAGCATATTATGCCAAAAAAGATGGGTTGGGCGGTGTTGAGGAAGGAAATGAGAGGTAGAGCATGAACTACTATGAAACAACTTTGTGGAGGAGCGATGGTGACGTCGGTAAGGAGAAGAAACAATGGAGGCCGACGGTATGAGCTTGCTTGACTGAAGATAGATGAGGTTAGCTATGAAGTTTTGAGGGGGAGGAGAAACAATAAAGAAAAGTAAATAAAAATTAACCAAACTTAAAAAGACATAAAAGAATGCTAAGTAAAAATTTTGGCAGAAGATTTGCATGAATAGCCCGTGGGCATGACTTATTTTTGCAAAGGAATGCATAATAAGCCATGGGCATGTCTTATACTTGATAAAGATTTAATGTGATTGACTATGGTTACAGTCTGTGCTGACTAACGAATAAAACATAAAAAAAAAAATAGAAGATTTAGGATGATAGACTGTGGGCATACCTTATGCTTGATAAATATTTAATGTGATAAACCAGTGGCACGACTTATGTTGACTAACAAATAAAACAAATAAAAACAAACAAAAAATTTAATGTGATAGGCGGTGGGCACAACTTATGCAGACAAGTGAATGTTGTTATCTAAGCAATAAGCCACAAGCACTCCTTATCAAAAAATGAATATTTGACTAATTTTTTTTAAATTAATTTTAAAAAACATGCCTAAAAGATTAAAATGCAATAAAATAAAATAATTAAAATGAAATGAAATTCAAAAAAATTGGCAAAAATAAAATAAAATAAAATAATGAAATTATAAAAATTAAAATATTGGGTTGTCTCCTAACAAATGTTATTTTAGAGTCATTAGCTTGACTTTACTCCATGTTTATTTTTATGGATTTTGCAATGAAATAGATGTCTCATAGCGGATGGGTTGCTTCCCTTCGATATAGTACTTAAAGCGTTGTCTATTTGCCTTAAAAGTCTCTCTATTAGTATTATATAATTCAACCTCTCCATGAGGGAACACTTTAGCTAACATAAATGGTCCAATCCATCTACCTTGTAATTTTCCAAGAAATAATTTGAAATGAAGGCTGAAGAGTATAACTTTATCACCTTCATGGAAGTCTTTTTTTTGGAATGCGTGCATCATGCCATGCCTTGGTTCAGTCTTTGTAAATTCGGGCATTATCATATGTGAAATTTCTCAATTCTTCCAATTCATTGAGTTGGAATTTTCCTTTTATCACTTGTCATATCAAAATTCATGACTTAAATTGCCCAATAAGCTTTATGTTGAACTAGGATAATCAATCCTAGGTTTAGAACCTCTTTTGATCTTGACAAAGTAAATTGATCATCACTAATATTTCAAATAAGAGTTGTTCTTGCAAAATTGAATCAATCTCTCAAGAAGAATTGAATAAGTTGATGAATTCCAAAATAAAATGTAAATCCCGACCGCAACCTAAGATTCGCGACCGCGACTCATGTTAAGACATGCTGAAAATCAAGCAGACGAAATCACAGTACCATTCTCGGCCGCGATCCGTGAAAAGAAAGAAGTCAGATTGACACAAATGAATTCACGGTGGAAGTCTCGACTGAGTCGCGACCACGAATTTCAAAGAAATTCAAGAGGGAGAAGCAAGTTCACAACCACAGCTTGACAAGTGTCCCAGAAGACTGTTGGAAGTCAAAAATCGCGGAGACATCTTACTGGTAGCGACCGCGATCCCTGTGGAAGAAAGTTAACTACTTTGGCAGATGGATTCGCGGCTTATGTCGCGACCTGTGCAAGAAAACTCGCGACCGCGACTTCTGAAAGTAGGTAAAAGACAACGACTATATTTTCCTGGTGAACTAATAGGAAGCTGCTGCGTGGACTAGCCGTTAAAAACAAACGGGGTTTTCCCTTGAAGAATTTGGATTTTGCGACCGCAAAAGACAGTAACGACCGCGATTTCATCCTGACAAGCATTAAATGCAAAATCTATCAAGCATGTCTCAAAGATTTGATGAGATAGGATCTACAACGTCTCTTTGGTGAAATTTGGCTATAAATACTCCACCAAACAGCCATGAAGAAGGTTGCTAAGGAATTTATTACAAGTGTTAAAAGCTCTCAATCTTTACTACTCATTTTATTCATCTTCTTTACAAGTGTTAGGTGTGAGCATTAAACACCATATTATAAGGTTTTGTGTTAGCCTGTAAAAACACTTTTAGAAAGGTTTAAGTGTAAGCCTGATTGAAACACTT